>APFE030014397.1:0-11020 GCA_000404065.3 Pinus taeda | reverse complement strand
TCACCCACATTGGGTTTCCACCTTATATCTTGTGTTCTTTGGTGTGACTGTTGCTCTATTTTTGTTCTTGTGATATGGTTTTGACACACAGACTAATATATTATAAATTTGAAAGGTATACACAAGTTTCATTTGCAAATATTTGTATAAATTGAAAAGAGTTTGATAATAATGATTCACCCCCCCCCCTCTCAGTATTATTTCCAACATGGCCAACTGGGCTATGGAGGCATTACAGTGTAGGTATCCAGCCAAATCATATGTAGTGTACCTGAAGGACCAGTGGCTCCAATTTCAGATCAAGACACTTGCCTAGAGGGGCACAATACCTTTTCAGGATTATGGCCAATTCATGCATCTATGTGATCACAGTTCAGCTGAGGACAAAGAAAAGCTAGTAGATTTTTACTTACACAACATGGCCTTTACTGATATGAACCTGTGGAATCCAAATGCTATGTTAGGAGACTTGCAGATGATGGTCATGAAGAGAAAAGGGCAGCAGAAATCCAGAAAATGATGGAAAAAGAGCTGAATGAACCTGTGATGGTCAGAGAAGAACCAGAAAACCCCATGGCTCTCATCTATGCCCACCAACACCTTGTAGCTTGTTAGTGCCTAAATCTACCTTAGGCTGAGAAAGGTAGGATCTAGGGTAAGATCAAACCATGCTTAACCTGGTAGCTAGCCCTACCAGGTCGGGAGAGGGCTCTCTCCTATCAATCTCAGCAAATTATGATCAATAAGGGCTTGAGATGACTGATATGATGACTAATCTTAGGCTTGGTTTGTGTGAAAAAGAGCTTGATTTAATTTAATGATGTTTTTGTTGGCTCAGATGGAAAGGCAGATTTGTGTCTGGGGAATGAGGCTCGGTTTTGCAGAGATCTCTATGGGGCAAGGAAGGCAACTGATTTGGCACTTCACGTTGAATGAGATGGAGAGATTAGACGGGTGAGGAGTTGAAGAGGGGAAGAAAATCTCAGGGATCCTCTTCAAACAGCTGAAAACATCAATAACTAAGCAAACCGTAGGTAGAGCACTACAATTTCAATGGATTCTACCTATATTCGTGTTTGTTTTAGTTAAGAAGAAACAAGATAGATAATGACATACATAAATGATAAGTGAACTCACAACTACAGAAGAAAGCACTATACCAAAACAAAATGCCACATGAATCCCAAAGAGTGCTACAAACCCTAGTCTCTATTCCTTAGCCAAAACTGTTGAAATGTGAATACAATGAAGCTCCAAGATTTCTCAAAAGTCCAACCATGCTAATGACTGAAAAATCACAAGATATAGAAAAGAAACAACTCATCCTAACCTCTAGGGGTTGATCTCATAAGTTTAGGAGCTGTTCTAACAAATTCTAAACTGAGAACTAAAAATTAGGCAGTGGAACGACTTGCCTCTACAAACTAGGGAACTAATTCATTTAGTTGCAAACTATTTTTTGATAGATGAATCTACCTCCATGAGTGAAAATTTGACATAATTACATCTATATCCATCAATTTACATTAAATTACATCATAAGTTTGACATTAAGAAGGAGAAAAGTCAAACTGTCAAGTAGCTTGGTGAAAAATATAGTATACTTGGTCAAACTGAGGAAAATTTCCCCAATGTGCTGCACTGATTTCCCTATGTGTAGTGCCTGTTTGCAGCCACTTTTGGAGGCCTTCCTGGTGTCCAAATCTGCTCCAAGTGTGCTTGTTGGAAATGTCTACCTATCTACCTTCCAGAGAATTTTTGAATTTGGCCTCCACTTGCCCCTCCAAAACTGAGTTTTACCAACACTGCTTCCTGTGTGTCCAAATAGGAGCATAAAGGTCATTTTTGGGGTGTTTTTTACCTTTTTAGGGGCTCAAAACTTGTCAAAATTTCTTGGCCATTGGTAGGCATGCATATTTTTCCAAGAAAAATCCAAAAATGTTGAGTTTTCTTCATTTGAAGGCCTCCATCAAAAGCGAGCACCAGGTGGTGCAGTGCATTGGGCAAAAAATTCTGTGTTTTAGCCCAAAATTTCCAAAAATGTAAAAAGTGCCCCAATTTTTTTGAAATTCCGGCTGAGTGTTCTCCATCAAGTGCTGTGTTGGGCCAAGGAATCCTCAACCAATATCTGAAATCTATCTTGCTCCTTTCGCATCCTTTATTCCCTCTTCAACTTTGCTTTCAAGCTTCTGATTCTTGCCTTACAACTTTTATTCCTCACCATGTAATGGTAGGCCATATACCTCAACATTGCTTTCTCCCTATTAGCCTTCATTAGTAACCTTTCTAAGTGGATGTTCACTCTCTCAAGCTATGATTCTTGATCGGCATTGATTTCTTGCTCAAGTGATGTGAGCTGCACTTTCCTCTTCTTGGCAGCTTGGCGATTTTCTCGTATGTTTTGCAACTCCATAATGGTTTGTTGGTCCTCTAGCTACTTGTTTTTTTGCTCCAGGTACTTTATTATCCACTTAGCTCTTTCTAAGTTGAGGGACAAAGCATTGATTTTCGCCTATTGCTCTTGGATGACCTCCTTGAGCTTTGAGCTTTGTGGGCCCAAATCAGTGTCATCATCTTGAATGAGAATGAAATCGGTCTCCTGCTCACCTGAAGGCCCCTCATCATGTAATGGCCTCTCACCCTTGTCCTGAACCTACTGTGTTGATGAAGTAAGTGAGACCCCTTCCACCCTAGCTGGAGATAATACTCGCTTTGCTGTTGCAAACACCCGTCTAGTGCCCTTTTGATAGGTGACAAACACTAGCACACTAGCGGTCTATGTCTCATCACCCTCCTACTGATGTGAAGGTCCACCTATCTCATGAAAAGCCTCTGGAGGTCCCTGAGGAGCTGTGAAGAACTCATAAGAAATGAAATCCTCCCATGAGATGCCCTTCAAACCAAGCTGATGCATGACAACAATTTTAATGAGAGCAAAATGATATATATTGTTAAACTGTTGCTGGGGAGTCTTTTGTTGTACTAGGGTGGTCATCTTCTCAATATTTCAACACATGAAGTAGGGGAGATTCATCATTCTCACCTTGATAAAGTGCATCAACAATCTGATATGATAGGCATATAGGTGAGAAAACCGGCCCTCACAACTGAAATATTTCATTATAAGTTTCATCAAAGGAGCATATGAATCTTTTAGGTATCGAAAGGGAAAAAATCTGCTGAGTTGTCTCAAATAACTGGGCTTGATGTATGATTCATAATGTTCCCTGTCAATTTGCTGCCTTTTATTCCACTGCTCTCTGATATTAGGAATACCGATTGCTAGAGAAATAGACTCCTGTGTTAAGGCGAATGTTGCACCAACTAGAGTAGCTTGGTCATTATGTAGATGAAGCACAAACAACCGGACCAACTCAAGATGATACTAGACTCTAGCAACCATCTCACAGAACTGGTAACAGGATTGATGTTAGAAGCATGTGATGGCAAGAGGGCAGGCCTACAGCGCGACAAATTTAGTAGGCTCCTCTCATATATGTTTACCACCCTTGTGGGGTCTCCTTGGTGCTTGTATTTCTATAGGAGAGTCAGTGTGTGTCTCTTCATCTCGGTCATATGAAGGATCAGACTCCATGTTTGCTAGTGTGTGAGTTTCCTTGATGAGTATGAAGATTTTTATGGTTTTGTTAGTTTTCAGCCACCAAGGGTAAGAATCTATGACGGAATGTGGAGGGAGAGGGTATGAGAGGTTTTGGGAATGTTATGATAGGTTTTTTTGGGAAATAGGGGATTAGGGAATAATATGTAAGCTTAGGGACAACATTTAGGGTTTGGGGATTTTGTAGTTAGGATTTGGGAAAATGAGAATTGGGGATGGGGGTGCATGATTTGTTTTTTAGGAGTATGAGAGTTAGGGAATGAGTGGATGAACTGGGAAAATAAAAGGAGTCAAAGAGTAAGGGAATGGTGGAGTGGACTTGGTAGTAGAATGACAAATGCAAACCCTAGGCAATTGTTTTTTGAGAAATTGCAAGGAATTAGGGTTTGAGTTTTTTCACACAACCACCATAAGTTTTTAAGAAAAACTCTTTCACTAGAAAGGAAAAGGGCTTGAATTACTTGCACACTATAAGATTTGAGAAATTTTGGCAATTTGAGGGAGTTTATGATGAAATCGGGCTTGGCAGCTCTATGCGCCGTGCCACAAACCCAACACACCGTGCCTCCTGTGTGCACCACGTAAGTATAATTTTAACACTATGGAGGGAAAACCAATGCATCGCACCACTTGTATGCACCGCGCCTCTCACCCAATGCACTGCACCTCCAAAACTGGAACTCTTTGCTGCGATTTTGCTTCCTTTCTCCAACACGACCTTCACTTTGCTCAATCTTTCTTCTTTGAGTGCCAATGAGCTTTTTGAATTGTAAAGATGATTTATATACAAGAGATTTTGATTTTTCCTTCATAAAACCCACTTTTATAATGTTTGTAACGTGACTTACTTTTTCAACTCTGTTTTTTGGGTAGTTTACTTTATTTGTGCCTTTGATGAACTGAATGACTTGTTTTTTTGTCTGCCTTGCAGGGGATGGAGCTGCTGAAGCTTGGCACTGAAGTGATTTACATACAAGAGAACTGAAAATACATGAATTGATACGGTTGCCACTGAAGTGATTTACATACAAGAGAACTGAAAATACATGAATTTATACAACCAAAACCTAAAATACTATGTTTTTCCTCAAAATAGGGTTTTGAGGAAAAATACATTTCTGAGCAATTGATTATGAAATTTATTGGTATTGGAACTTTATTCAACCTCCTCATGCACCTGCTGATTGTTATTGAACATTTTTAAGACCTTTTTGATGAAACGCTAGACCTAATGAAACTGAAACCCTAGAAATGACTCTTGCAAATTTAAAGACAAAAAGTAACTGCAGATGATCTTGATGAATGGAAATGGGCCAGCAGGTAAAGGACATGAGGGAAAATGTACAAGAAGTCACTACCGTTAGATGATCCATGCTCCTAATGGAATGCAGCTGACTAAGAGAGACACCTAATATGCAATGCAACAAGAGATTTTGATCTCTAATGGAGGGATGAAGATACCGACACTAACACAACTAATCCTCAAGTTGTCCTCGATGATGTTGATAAGTAGGCCCAGGCTATTGCACATTTCGAGGACATCGAGAGATTGTTTGAAGATGACTACATTCATGCCTACATGAGAAGGTGGAACACATTGCCACATAGCCTACAGATAAGGGAGTATCACTCCCCAAACAAGATGAGGGAAGCCATGAGGAGAGTGCCACTGTATAAGCACTCTATGAAAAATTTGAAGGCCAATTAGATTGGCCTCAACTTCAGTCATCCATTGCTGGAAGGAGTAAAAGACAAAGAAAAGAAATAGTGGGAAAAGGTGGATAGAAAGGCAGGATTCCATCATAAAGAGGAAGATATCACATCAGAAGCATAGGATGAAAGGGAATCTATTAGAGCCATCAAGGATGAAGAGTTAGACTAGTTGCTCAAAGGATGAGCAACACATTCAGTAGGGGGTGATGCTGAGCCCCAGAAATGGGTAATTATATGGGTTCATTTTTCCTCTTAATTTGACTTAATCCACCATTCTCATTATTTTATTGCATGTTTTTGAATATATTTATGCTAATAGAGTGAATTGGGTTAGTCATTTTTCCATGTAGTCTAATGTGTGCTTTATGCATAATGTTTGGTCAATTTTCGAGAAAGTCAAGGGATTTATGAGCAAAGGGTAGCAAATACTCAAGGAAAACAAGGAAGAGGATTTGTATGGTGGTGTCTCCTTTATTTATGAGCCCTTTCCTTGAAGCCTCCATCAGCAACTCGGAGCACAAAGGTCCACATTGATGCATCCAAGGGGTAGTTGAGAAAGTAAAGGTTTGTCGTTTATCTCTAGTTCTAGAAAGCAGAGCTCCTTGATTTTAGGAGGATTGTTGGAGGAATCCATTTGTATAAATAAGGGGGCTTAGAGCCTTAGTAGGTTAGCCAATCATTAGTGGAATTTTCGCACTTTTGTGCAGTACTTGTTCAACTCATTTTTGAGTTTCCTTTTTGAGAACAGTTGATGTAATGTGACTTCTATTTTTGATAATGTAGATGAAAAAGTTTTTGAGCTAGCACTAATCTCTTTCAGGGAACTGAAGCTCTTAGGTTAGGGCCCAACCCAAGCTACCTAGCACCTCTTGTTAGTACTTATATGTTTTTTCTTCAGTTCATGAGTTAATTTCTGTTGCATAAATTCATTTTACTTTGTTTAGATTAGGCTGCTTTTGATGGTTTGCATAGTTGTTTTTGTTTCAGTTGCTCAAGTAAGTTAATGCAGTGATAGACTAAGATTGAAAAAGGTCAACAGTAGGCTCTAATCTCCTTTCTCCCTTGCTAGGACTATGATTTGAGGTCAAGGCACTACTGCTGCCACCAAAAACACAGTTTTGCTCTTCCATGCAATTTCTAATGTGATGACTTGATTTGGAAAGATTGATATATTGATTTAGATTCAGTTACCTAGATCATTTCTTGTTCTTTTACAATATATCTATCTACATGCTTTTATGTGCAAAGGTTAATGTTCAACATTTTCTATTAGTAGGTTAGAAATTAGGTCAAGCTAGAGAAATTTCTATTTTCATGGTAGAGTTAGTCCTTTCTTTGATCAATTTTTGTAAGTAGATGTGAAGATCTCTTGCAGGATATCTCAGATCACCATCCATTGATAAAATAGCCAGCACCATCTCACTTCCCATAGATTTCCCAAGTCATTCGCAACATTTCTCCAATCTGCCCTAATTTCTGCATTTTTCTCCATAAGCTTCCCTCTTGCCATTTGAACAAATCCAACCATCATGTTCTTTCTTGATCTTCCTTGACAAGCTCCAGACACTTCAACACCTTCATCTAGCCTTGATTTACCCTTTCCCATCATTTTTCCACCTTCAAAACTCTAAAAATAGCTCTCGGCCTCCTCCTGTAGATCCTCCTATAGATCCCCTGCAGCCTCCTGTAGAATTCCTTGTAAGTGATTTTTTGAAATCCAATTGCAATGGAAGTATTCAAAAGGGTACTAGGGGCTTATTAGGACCTCTCCACAACTTCCTCCACCTCTACAAAATCCAACTCCATCTTCCTTCGCCACAAAACCTCTGCACAATCACAACGAGATAAATCACAAGCATAATAATTTCACATAAAAACACTCAAAAGCACAAAAAGATGTTTTCTTCTCATTTCCTTTCAGAAGTGGCTTGAATAAATGCAATGTACCTTTCCAGTAGTCTATGGCACTCATTTGATCAGTTGTCATATCTTTTCCTGCGAAAGTAGGGTTAGTGGGTAAATTAGGGCTTGTTAGGGTTTGCTAGGGTTTTCTTTTACATTCCAGTCTTCTTTTTCTTTCTACAAGTAGAATAGTCCTCGTAGAGTTAGCTTTCTTTCATCAGAGTTAAAAGCTTCTTCTGAAAATTCATAGAAGTTCTCTTAAGATCCTAGTGATCTTGCGCGAGCTAACCAAGTGACAGCCTACAGTAAGAGCTAGTACTTGTGCATACAACACCGTCGCTTCCAAGTTTGTTACAAACTACTAGGTTGATAAAAGTAAAGTAGGAAGCCATAGGAGTTGCAACATTATTGTTGCAATACTGGTGCTCACCAATAAACATGTCATAAAAGGCTTTAGAATGATCTCCAACCAATCACTAGGCCAAACAAGCATGGATGCCATAAGATTTCTCTACCTACACCATGAAGATTTTTCATGTTTCCATGTCTCTCAGGTTTTCAAGAAAAACAAACTTGGATCACTAGGCCCTAAACCAATACCCACTCTCTTGGATATACCACATATCCCAAACCCAGGATTACTAGGCCCAATGAAGAATGAACCACCTCTCGGCTTTACCATATATCCTTCCATTCACCAAAAAAGATTCCTAGGCCCACTGAGGCAACACAATCCTAGGTTTACCACAACCCATAGTCTGGCTCAGGGGTCACTAGGCCAGTGGCTTTATCATGATCCATATTCTAGTTCAATGACCACTAGGCCATGTTCTCTATCATTCAGAGATCCACCTCACTTAGCCTCAAATCCATCCGGTAATCTAGCTCAACCAAAAAATGAGAACCCCATCATAGCATGGATATCCGAACATGGAAAGGCTAGGCTGAAGATGTTGTTACACTTGGAAGAACCCATTGCATAACAGTAAAACAACCACATGTAATGTCAAATATAGAAAGGAAATCACACATGCAAATAAATACCTACATAGAATCCTGTAGTAGTTGCTTGATTTACTCTTCCTTACTTTCTCCTTCCTTCCTCTTTCCTTCGTTTCCTTTCCTGATCCAATGCAAAACCTAAGAAAAATCTTACACTAACCAAGCCTTGCAAACTTATCCTTAGAATCATTTTTATCAATGAGGCCTCTATTTTCTTCAATTTCTATTATTTTCCTTCAATTTCCTCCTCAAATCCAGCATGTGACCTTTCACCTTCCTTTTCTCCTAATTTCCATTATTTTCGTAAACAAATGAGCCAAAAATGTCATTTTGCCTTTCCCAAACCTTACCCATTTCCTTTGCCAATTTCCTTAGCCATCATAAACCAATGAACACCCATGCTAGGATATATTTCCCAACATCTAGCTTAGAATACGTGTCCCAACACCATGTGCTTATATATTTTTACATGAGTTTTTAACCAGGGTTGTTGTAGAACCCACCCCCTTGGGGGAACACCGTCCTTGATGTTCAATGGCACCTATAATGAACAATATTGTTGAAAACAAAATATACTACCCATGGAACCTTATAACATAGGTCGTTGCAATATTTACAATGACAATCTGCTAAAACATAACAAATATACCATTTACTGGAGCTTTATAACACAAATCATTACGATATTTACAATAATAACCACATATACTCACATACACATTTACTTCACCCAACAAATAATCATATTGCCTATGGAGCTTTAGAAATCCATCTCGATAAAGTATTTATAATAATAAACACATATACACATATGCAGATTTTCTCAACCAGAAAGTAAAAGGATATGATGCCTACATCAACAACAAGGGAATCCAGTGGCTCAGAACTCCACCCTCAAAAGTAATACTAGAGTTCAACTCCTTCCTAAGAAGTCCAAAATACATTGTCAAAGTCAAATCTACATCCAATTTCTAGCATTATAATCTTACGTCACTTGTCTGCTCAGTGAACATCTATCGTCTCATTTTTCAACGGCACACTCCCAATATGCATCTGATTCCATCTAGCAATTCTAATGACCAAAAAAATTCCATCCCAAGCCTTCCCTTCTATGTTACACAGTCCCTTGGGTGATCTGGTTGCCCCCTTCCATGCAGCCAGTCACCTTCCAAGTTCCTCGGCATCCCCTATCCCATGCTATCCATCCCATGGCAAGGGTTCCTCACATCAGAAGGTCAAACAACCAAGACATATACTTGCCTCAAAACCATCATACCAATCATAGCATGCTCATGGAAATAAATGAACACTATTGGGCACTAGTTTCCCACAATAACCCTACTCCTGAAATGCTTTACCAACATATTGGCACATGTTCCAATTTCTTTCAATGTTGTTGCTAATTCTTGCAGTAAATTTCGACCCCCCAACCAGGTATTTCATGATTTCCTTTACCAACCACATAATTTCCATTAGATTCAAAATAAATTGTAATAACATCAAATTATACCTCATTGGTAGTTCGCCAATAAGGTACATTTGCAATCCTATTCACTTCTCATCACAACAAGTCAAACTAGCATCTTTGACCAAACCATCATGTATAAACATATCACATCAGGTTAGCTCAAAACACAACCATCATAGATCAAAATCATAAATCACATGTAATCATCAAAAACCATAATCATAGATCACATGTAATCATCATAGACCATAATCATAAATCACATGCATAATAAAACTGAAATAAATATTGATACTTATCCTCTAATCAATCCTTAGCTTCTACTTTTGAACTTATTGTGTACAAACATTAGATTCATTGCAGCACATGACAAACACCCAATGCCTTCTCCTCAATCATGTACACATACACATAATATACATCCCACACATACAACACCATGCAATACATGCACATAAACCTGGAATGCCACACATACTCCTACACCCAGTGTACAAGACAACAAAATATATACTCATACATTGAGTGTACACCACAACACAATGCATACACCTACACCCAACGTACAACACAATACTTATACATACATAAAGTACAACACAACGAATACACATGGTATGATACCGTGACTACACAATGCACATACGTAATACCACATGTACACAACACATGTATGGCATGCACATAATACCACATGTACAACACATATGCAGTACCACCCATACACAACACCACCTGCACAATGTGTACACAACATCACATGTACATAGCACCACATGCACAATGTGTACACAACACCACATGTACATCGTACCACTAGTGCAATGTGTACACAATGCCAGAGGTACACAACACCACATGAATGACATGTACATGACACCACATATACATAGCACCATGTGCTCATGGTACCACTTATACAAGCATGCACACGACACCATATGTACAACATGCACACAACTACCATATGTACATAACATTGCATATACAACATGTACATAGCACCTTATGTACAAAACACTACATATCCAACATGTGCACAATACGATATGTATGTAGCATTCCATATTCAACATGTAAATAGAAACATCTATACTCGAAACTCCATATGCTACATTTATACAACAATATCTATACTACGTTGTACATAATCATTGCATACACAACATGTACACACACTATATATACACAACACTGCATGTGCACAACATCATAAATGCAACATGTACAACATATAAAACATATTCACCACAATAGTGCCATAGATCCAAAACTACACTATCTCTACCAAGCAACATTTCTTCTAGTGTCCTATC
>APFE030014393.1:36681-67055 GCA_000404065.3 Pinus taeda | reverse complement strand
ATCAAGCACAGAAGAAGTACACCTTACCATCCACAGGCCAATGGCCAGGTGGAATCCACAAATAAAACATTGGAAGAAATTATCACTAAGACCATAGCAATGAACAGAAAGAATTGGGAAGAGAAGCTCAAAGATGCACTTTGGGCTTATAGAATCACGTGGAAGAACACTACAGGATTTACACCATATCAGTTGGTGTATGGCAAAGAGGTAATGCTTCCTATTGAATTTCAAATACATACTTATAAGATGGTTGCAGATTTAGGAATTGATCTTAATGAAGCCCAACAAGAAAGAATTCAGCAATTGAACCAGTTGGATGAAATGAGGCAGCAAGCAGAGGAGACAACACTCCTAATGCAGAAACAAAGGAAGCAGTGGCATGATGCACACATAAAAAAGAAACAGTTCAAAGAAGGAGATTGGGCTTTACTCTTTGACTCTAAATTCATAGATCATAAAGCCAAATTTACCACACATTGGATGGGCCCATATGAAATAGTTCAAGTTTATGAAAATGGATCAGTCAAGCTTACTACCATTGATGGAGAAGGCAACCCCTTTCTTGTCAATGGCCATAGGTTGAAACTCTATCATAAACCCATTAGTAAGGAGGATTTTCTTCAAACTATATCTCAGCAAAGGGAGGTTGAGATATTGCAGCCTTTAGCTGTGATATCTCTACCTTAGTTCATTTCATTTCATTTAAAAAACAAAAAAACAAAAAAACAAAACAAAACATCACAAAAAAATATGGTTTAGATGTGAAAACCAGACTCTGGCACACTCTAACCTAGAATTCTTACTTGAAAACCAATCCTTTGGCTGGTAAGAATTCCTTGTTCTGTTTGTTTACTGTTTGGTTCATCGCTTCAATAATGACTTGAGGACAAGTCAAAGCTTTAGTGGGGAAGAAGCATCAGCATTTTGTTTTCCTTATCTCATCTCCTCATTTGTAAATCTTCAAAGAATTTGTTTCAGTACTTTAGTATTTCAATAAAGGAGTTGTTTTTGTTTTTGTTCTAATCATAGGGACCTGTTCAAGCAATATGCAGTGGGACCTGTTCAGAAGACTATGTTACCAGTACCAATATTAGAGGGATCTGTTCAACAAATATCAAAGGGACCTATTAAAGACTGCATTTATGATACATCAGGCTACTTCAACAAAGTTTCAACAGAGTTTCAAAGGTTGCTTATCATCAAGGCTACATCAACACCAAGGATCAAGGAAGCTACACAAACATAGTTCTTCAGATTTCAGAGGGACCTATTATATCTAATTTCATCTCAAAAGGGACCTGTTATGGACAATGAAGATTAGTCATATTTGGACAATGAAGATCAGTCCTACCTGTGCATGCCAACTCAACTTTTGGTCAACCAACAAGTGTAATGTATAGTTGTAATTTTTATTTTTAACATTTAAAATTCTTGAGTTATTTTAATGTTAAATATGATGATTATGATTGCTTGTTATCAATTTCAAAAACCCCTATACCCATCACCCTTGTAACGTAACATTCCTAACTACTCAACTCTGCTATCATTTCCCATCACACTTTAGCCTATTGCCATATTCCTACTACAATTTTCAAATCTTTTCCTACACCACTCTTCAAACCTTGTCATTAACTCCTCATTTTTGAATCAGCCATCAAACCTTGTCATTGATCCATCATCTTTCCAATCGGCCAAGTACCAACAAGTAATGGATAAGTGGTGAATAATTGGAGAGACAAGTGTTAAATGATTTCATTCATTTTTTAATGTTGGAGCTATAAAACAATTGTTTGACCCAAGTCGACTCATGCAACATATATCCTTTATCATCACTCCAGCACTCCTTATATGTATATGGCGTTCTCATGATTGTACCTATGCAAACCAGTACGGCTCCTCTGTCTTTATGATGTGAATGCGCTTCCAACTCTACATTATCATTATAGTAATTGGGGAAAGGTCGGTTGTCAAGTTTCACTTCATAAGACTCTCAGTTCGTAAAGTGCGTTACCATATTAGTGATTCAAACTCTGAGTTTTCAAAGACGGCTAAGACAGTAGGCGTTACAAAGGAAAAGCATAGTAAATAGGCTCACCACGAGTTTCTACCTCCGCCCATAATCCAAGGATGTGAATGCAGTCACTGCGCAAGCAATTGAAGAAGGAGACCCCGAGAACTGAGGGCGCTACCAGGTCGGTTAAGTGGAGCACAGAACAGAGATAACAAATCGAGAGAGACCCTTGTTGAATTGTTGAGCATAAACAAAAAGGGTTAGAACAGGAGTTTCTTTTTCAAAATGACCAATAGAGCAGAGCCTAAGACATTTGATAGTTCCCAATATCATGATGACTGTATTACGATTTTAAGGAAAAAGCAATGGTTATCCTTCCTAGAGAAATTTAATGGGAACAATGAAGAAGTGACCAAGCAGTTTGCATTTACATTTAATGGAGAGAAAGCATTAATAGGCAACTTCTCTTTTAGGATTTCTGAAGATACCATAGCATAAACCTTGGGAATCAGTCCAGAAGGAGAAAAATATTTCAAAACAAAACAATTTAAGGAAAAATCATGGACTCATTTTATGTCTAGGTCGAGGGTTTCCTCTGTCAACTGGAAAAAGGGTGTCCCTAGAAGCTGGCTGATGCACCCATGGTGGGATGAAATGGTATACATTATTCAGAAATTTGTTACATGTGAAGGTCGTTACAACATAGTATACCTATATCACATCAAACTCAAGTTGCACTTAAAAGGGCAATGCACCATTAGTCTGCCCTATTTCCTCCTACAGAGTTTGAGTAAAATGTCAAAAACTATTCAGAAACAAAAGGGTAATGAAGATAAAAGTTTGTATCATTTTGGGTTGATTAAAATTCTAATTGATTTGAGTTGCAGAGGAGGGGAAAAACATGGAAATAATTTTTGATTTCTAATCAAATTAAAGATGGAGAAGATGAACAGGAACAGCAAGAGCGCACAGAGTTTATGCTTGATATTGATGAGGAAATCCCTGAGTGGAAGTCAAGCAATGTTCCTCCAGACAACAGTAGTGTGAGGACAAGAAGGATGAGGCAAGAAATTGCCAAGAAAGTTGAACAAGACAAAATCTTCACTACTTATACGAGAAGATCAAGGAGAATACAAAAGAACCAAACACAAGATGATCAACCAGAGTCAAATGCAAATGCACCAACGGAAATTGAGAGCAATGCTCATTCACAGCCAGAACCAGAAGTAGAAATGGAAGTCGAGAGTAACAAGGGGCAAGGGAAGAGCCAACATCTGTAAACAAGAAACAAAGAAGGTTAGAGAAACAGATTGAAAAGCTAAAAGAGGAATTGATGGAAGCAAACATGCTAGAGAAGGTCATCAAGAAGGAGAATGAAATGTTGAGAGCTCAGAGCAAGAAGACTCAGTAGAAAAATGAGAAATTGAAGGAGCAAATCAAAGAACTTAAGACTAAACAAACTGACATTTGCAAATGGGCGACAAAATGGTATACTCAAAAGAAAGCTCTCAAAGAAAAGTACAAGAATATGAAACATGATCTCCACGTTTAGAAGAATGCCCAAGATCAGAAGAATATAGATGCATTGCTACAAGCGACAGAGGCACAAGCAGGAACAGAATATAAAGGGAGCACATCAGGATTAGCATGAGGACATGCTAAATCATTGAGCTTGGGGGAGATGTTGGTACCATTCCATTGCCATCATTTTCTTCTAGAAATCCATCATTTGTCTATCATTTTCTCCCATAAACCCCTCATAGTGCATTGAAATTGATTAATCAAAGCATTATAGTTGTTATTTTACATTAAATTTAATTTGTGAATTTTTAAGTTAAAAATTAGAAATTTTCAACAAAATTACAGGATGTCATGACTTCCTGTAATTGGTTTATGATGTGACACGTGGCATGGCAGGAAAATCAAAACAGAGGATAGGAATGTGATCTAGGATGTACATACATGGTGAAATATCTATTCAACAGTGAATCTAAAGCTCCTGGATACATGGTCAATGCTGGTCAAACCCGACCTTTTTGGTCACAAAAGCAGCAAAAAGCCAGAGTTACCTAAATTGATTTCGTTTTGTTTTGGAAATCAGTTAAGATTAGAAATAAACAAAAATCACCTTTTTTTATTGTAAAAGCAGAAACATCTGCATGATAATGTATGTACATTCGATTATAGACTAGAGGGAAAGTTAGTGAACAAAGGATAGTAGACAAGCAGATTAAAAGACTGCGTATTGTATTTTCCAGAATGTTGTTCTTGTGTATTGTTTCCAGAACGTTGCTCTTGCATGTAATTTGATTTCCAGAACTTAATTACAGGCATCGTTTCACCATTAGAGTGCTTATGCGTTAACGTTTTTATCACTTGAAGTTTCCTAAGTGTGCCATTGAAGCGTGGATGGTCCCTACGTGGAGATTGGTATACTTTTATTTTCATTTCCATAGAGTTTTCAAATCTGAATAGTGTTGAATAGCATTTGATGTTATTTTCTTGCCTGTGAGTTATTGATTCCATTATAAGTTCTTGCAAGTATTATTGTATGATTCATGGTGATAGCTTGAGAATTCGATTGCTAGATTATTGAACAAGAACTTGTAAAATATTTGATCGACCATTGAATTTCGAAGTATCTCTGTGGACTCTGTTTTCATGCATTTGAGTTTTAATGTGCTTAAAAGAGTTTTTGGTTTTCATGAATGCCTAGTGTGTTAGCTGGAAAGAGATTTTTTGAATGATATCCTTGTAAGAGGGTTGAAAACTGAGACTAGTAACACATTGTTTCTTTAGAACAATTAATTAAATTAGATGATCTGAGTGTTAAAGTGTGAAAGGAAACATATTTCAATCTCTTGTAAAGGAGTGTTGTAGCCTGTCACAGTAGACACTTAGGTAGATGAGATCCTTTTAGGTCTATAGACTTTAGACACGTGCCTCTAAGTTTACCTACCTTGGTTGACATTAAATTTAGTCTAATCTAGCACCCTAGATTAACCACCACAGGTGTACATCTGTTTCCCGTGACGGTCGGATTTCTAGACCCGGCGCGAGGTTATGAGTTGTGTCTAGCGACAATGGGTCTACGTGCATCGTCTCCTCGTGATGCCGTCGAGAAGAATTAGTTTATGGCCTGCGACGATCGAGATTGGGCGAATTCGTTTCAATAGTCAGCCTTCTGGATGTCTCCAGACCTAGTTGTTGGCATAGTTTGGGTTGCCCTTCCCCTCCTGGTATGGTAATTCCGTCATTTGTGCTACCTTCCTTGAGGATGAGCTCCTCCTTCCACATTTCATGGAGACTCCTTCTCCTATTAAAGCACTCACCTTTGCTATGATCTGTTAGTTCCTTTGGTTGGGCAATGTTGTTAGTGCTTTTGAGTTTGATAGATAACTGGTGTGGGTGTGACAAGTGTGGGATTGTTGATAGCTTGTGGAAGGTTGTGGAGTGCCCTTAACTTTGTGTTAAAGCTTATGAGTGAGAGAGAGACATTGAATGTTGGGAGAGTCATCCTTGGAGAGTGAATGCTTGAGAAACATACTGGCTGGACCCTCTGAGAAGGCTTGCGATGTCAAGACTTGGTTGTAAGATTGCTCTTGATTCATTATTGATACAATCAATGATGTTTTCTATGTCTTGTATGTAATTTACTTGATAGCTCATGACTTCTTGACTTTATGAGTAAATAGATCATTGTTGTTTCCTGGTTACGTGCTTTGTTGTTTTTCCTTCGTATTGTTTCAGGTTAATCACTCATTGAGGAGAAGGAAGCAGAAGCTAGAGCAGTGCAACGAAACTTCATCGACCACCGGTTTGAGGTAGGCCTCCAACAATGAATGTTTAAGGAAATCAATTGTTGATCTGTCTTTGCTGTGACTAGACCCACTTTAGGGCTAGAGGGGTTGCCTTTGTCCGCAGAGGGAACACTTTCCTGCATCACAAGTTTGCAACTCCACTGGGGTGTCCATCCTATGTTTTTCTCTTGTTTGCTTTTGTTTGATTTTGAGCTTATGTCTTTTGGATTTTGGGATTGAACCATCAGTCTTTTGGGTTACTTGGGTCAATCTGGGAAATCCCTTTATTGCCCGTAAGGATAGACTGGTCTTTGTTTGGGAGTTTTCATTTACCTTTCATTGTTTTTTATTTCATCGCTAGAAAAAGCTAAATAGTGGCGCCGACCATCGCATTGTCTCTGTCTTGGAAGTCTGTGCGTCGCTGAATCTTGTCACACAGTCGCGACGATTCCTAAAATTGGTCCGTCGCGTGAAAGACGTGTACTTTTGCGACGACGTCGCTCTGTTGCTACGGCTAGTGACTGATTGGCACTAGTTGCTTGTGTTATGCTCGCGACGATTCCTGTAGAATTGTTTATTTCAATTCTGCCTCCTGAATCATCAATCTGGTTAACCATTTGTTGTCTTTCTCTTATCCCTTAGTTCGTTTTAATTGCTTTTAGTTAAGGTGCTTACTTTCCTGTTTCATTGAAGTGAATCTTGTATTTTTTGGCTTTGTGACTTTGTTTGTCAAGCTTTGAATTATTTGGCTCGGTTACTTGCCTGTCCAAAAGATTCATCTACAACCCTCCTAGTGGTTTGCTTGAGGTTTTTCCATCGCTTGTTCTTGCTTATTGATGTTTAGTGTTATTAATTGAACCAATTTCCATATTGATTCGATTATTTCACAAGCAACCATAGATTACAATTGTTTGGATCAATTGGTTTCACGCTTGCTTGTTTGTTTCTTTAGAATTCAAAGCTATCAAAATCAAAAGATTGCATTCATTAGTATACGAAAGTGAAAGTACATTTTGCATTCCAAGTTTTCATGTTTGAAAAATTAGAAGACAAATTTTAAATCTCTCATTAGTAGTATCGATGCACTATAGGGATTGATGTGTTATACATTGTGTCTCTTGAGTGACTGCATTTGCTGATCTTGGTTTTGTCTTGGTTTGGGAATGATCTCTCTACCCTTCTGCAAGTAGGAGTTCATCGAAGTGAAAGATGCTTTATTCATTCTAGTTGCATCCTAGGTTTTGATATACATATAATAAGGCTTGGAAATCTAAACATAATTCAAGATCAACTCTAAAATGAACTAAATAAACCTAACAACGCATTGGAAGATAACACACATTATTTAGAGGTCTAGGCTAGAGACGTGCTCCAACGTCGTTAAACCTAGTCACTATTGCTTTCACTTAAGGTTGGGTGATTCCTCCTTCTGTGACCCAATAGATGCTAGCATGGAATTGTGCTCCCAATACCGTCGAGTATATGTTGGGAGACCCCACTAGGTTATCATCCTATATCCTTAGGAAGTCGTGGTTGCTGCCTTGCAAACTGTAACGCACCGAACACAGCATTCGTGAAGATTGACTGCCGTACGGAAAGTCCTTGGTTTTCATATGATTGCCAAGGTGTATATGTAGTTTTATGGGTTTTTTGGTAAACCTTTTGCCTAGTTCTCCAGAGTAGTCACTTTCATTCCTTTTCGGACTCCCTAAAAGAAAAGGTCCATTTGAGCACTTGTCCTTTCCAGCTCATTAAATATTCGAAGGTGACTAGAGTCATATTTTCATCCTTTTCTCGACTCTCTGAAGATGAAAAGGTCAAGTTCTGTTCCTATGTCTTAAAATTTATTTGGCCACGTTCACATTTACCTTGTTAGATCTTGTTTGCATTTTAGTTTGCATAGGGTTAATTTCCTTACTCGTTAGTTTTCCCTAGGGTTTTTGAGTTAAATCATCCTGGCAGAATCACCGATCCCGTCCCCCGTTCCAAGTGACCAAGGATCTCCATCTTCTGTCGCTTCTGAGGTACCGGTTGGTAGTGATACTCTTCCTGTTATTCCGAGTATTCAACTGCTTAAATCTTGCGCTCCAAAGGACGAGTCTTACAATATTTGTTGGAACCCTATTTGGGAGCATTCCGAAGAAGAATTTCCCGTTACTCCTCCTGGTATTTCGGTCCCGATGTCTTCCTCCGACATGGATGAGATGACCCCCGTCTCTGTGAAGAATCCTTTGTGGCAGGAGGTGAAATACCTATGTCTATGGAAACTTCACCCTTCCGTGTCACTTCTCTTGGTATCTCGTTGCCTTTACGCTATAATGCTTTGGTGGATATCATCGGTTTTAGATCTCCCCTTTCGAGTTCCATGTGGTCTCGTACTGTCACTCCGACTTCAGAGCCTTTTACACCCTAGGTTCATAATGTGACTATCACATCTGTTCCAACTATTCCAACCATTTATATGGCTTCTTCAACCCCTATTGTTAGTGCCGTCATTGCATATTCAGTGGTGACTACTGTTGCTAGACCTTCAGCTAGTCCTACAAATAGTGGTCCAACGACGACCGCATCTGGAGTTGTTAATCCTACACTAAGTGCCCCACCCTCTTCTGGTTCCATTCCAGTAGGGAGGGCATATGATCAATATTTCCAGGCTCTTCAAAATCCGGATCCACATAATCCATTTCATTATTATGATCCTCGAGGAAATCATATCTATCACTTCGGATCTATGCCATCTCAACCCACGGTTGAGGTCTCGATTCTGTTATCTGTTGCTTGGAGCACCACCACTTATCATGGTGACCAAGCACAACCTTCGAATGTTCAAGGACCACCCTATCAAGGTCAACTGTCTTACAGGCAGCCATCTCATGGACAACCGTATTATGGACAACCTTATCCAGGGCAACCTGTAGGCCCACAATGACAGCCCTTCCAGGGACAACCTTCAGCCTTCGGTGGTTCATCTTTTACCTACTTCAGGAAACCTTCTCGTAATTCAAGACAAACTTACATACAACAAGGCCAACCCGGTATCCAACAAGGCTACCCTTTTGGGCAAGTTGGTCAACCTCACGTTCAGCAAGGCCAACCCACTCTCCAGCCTAGTCAACCGTCTGGACAAATTAGTTAGCCTCAAGTCCAACAAGGCCAATCGATTGTCCAGTCTACTGAACCGTCTGGTCAGTTAGGGAAACCCTAACTTGTGCAAGGTCAACCCAATACCCAACAAGCTCAACCTTCTGGGCAAATGGGTCAACCTAAATCTTAACCAAGACCACCTTCTAGTCAGATGGCTCAGCCTCAACTCTCCCAAGGACATCCATCTGGGACTGCTCAACCGGGCGCTCAAATTCTCATTGTTTCTCAAGGCCCACCTAGTTTTTAGCCCCAGGTTGGGTTCCAGACCCAATCCAATCTTCAAACTCAAGTTGGGCCCCAAACCCAACTTGCTCATCAAGCGCAATCTGGCTCTCGGGCCCAGTTTGGTGCCCAGCCGCCTTATGGTTTCCGGCAACCCCGTGGGCAAACTCAATTTGCCCCATACCAAAATTATCAACAACGACAGGTTAACACTTATCAGAATTTTCAGCAGCCATATGTTGCTCCTATGGGTTAGGTTGGTAATCAGTGGAATGCACGGGGTCAAATCCACGGTCAACCATCCAGTTACAACTATAACCCCTATGGACAAAATCCCTACGGGTCAAATCTGTCTGGACAAAATCAATGGGGGCAATAGGGAACTGGATGGAACTCTAGTGTTGTTTCTTATCCGCGGCCTCAAATGTCCTTCAACCCTCAATTACCCTTTTTGGCGACATTGGAATTACTGGACGTGTCCAAACTAACCAATGATCCTATTCTTCATAATCCATATTGGCCATCGGTTCCAATTAAGATTCTCGGTGATTGTCCCAAATTCGATGGTAAAGCTGGAGAAGATCCCCAAGCTCATGTCATGACCTATCACCTATGGTGTTCATCGAATTCATGGCTTGATGATTCGATCCAGCTCCACCTATTTCAATGGACTCTCACTGGCTTTGCTGCTAAATGGTACATTGAGTTGGCTCGTGGAACTTTTCAGGACTTTAACTCGCTAGCTATGGCATTTTTAACTCATTTTCAGTTGCTTATTTGATATGAAACGAGCACACACCTCCTAACATCTTTGAAACAGAACACGGCTACACATATCTTTGATCACATCCATGAATGGAGGCGACGTCGTCGTTTAACTAAGTTCTGGATCCTCGACCAATTTTCTGACTCACTGGTTTACAACCTCGTTTGTCGGTTCGATAGCCCAGGACATTGCTATGGGGGCATGTGTAACTGAAGAGCAGGCCATTGTGTGTGCTCAGTACCTCGACTTGGTTTACTCCCAGTCTGGTACACTATATGATTATTTGCCAAATGCCCCGTGACCCGGATCTTCCCAAGTCCCGTCAACACCATCCGTTGATGGTGTCATAGGTTCCGTTAATGCGTCCTCTCGAAAAGCTCCTACCAACCCTGCGAAGGAAAAATATAATACTCCAAATGCAAATGCTTCCCAGGCTTCGTCTAATTCTGGTAAGACTTCCGAGGTTAACGCCGTTCAGTCCACCTTGGCGGACAAAACCTCGAAAGGTAAGAAGAAGGGAAAAGGAAAGAATAAAGCCGATCAACCTAAGCAGGAGCCCCCTAAGCCTCCGACCGAGGAAGGTACCAAGCGCAAACCTAAGTACCCTTGTCTTATTTGTGACGAGGATCACTATACTAAAGACTACCCAAGGCATTTGAGGTTATTCGTTTGTTAAAAGGTGCCCCTAGGACTCCTGTTGTGCTTAAAGAGCCTTTTCGCTTGCAGCAGACTCAAATGGTGGCCGATCCATCTCAATCCTCTTCCCCATTTGGCTCTCAAGTTTTTATGGCTGGGACAATTCCCATCCATATTAGTACACGGTCAAAAGAGTATCCTCTGCCCACTCGGAAGGAAACTGAGGTCCTCTCTAGTGTTCCTCCGTCCAGTTCGGGTCTACTCCATATCGAGCGACCTAGTACTGAGACGGTCATTCGACCTCCTCCTAAAGGAATGCTCCGGAAGTCTTCTTAAAACCCTAATGCTCATGCTGCTTAGCATTATAGCATCATTGTGGACTTAGCCCAAGCTCCTTCGGTTATGTCTGCATTAGAGGTCCTCCAGAGCTGTCCCTCCCAGAGGAATTTGTTGCTATCGGCCATCGGTGGAATTGACCCGACTGACTTGGAATTGATCACTTTTGACCTGGAAAATCATGTACCAAGACTGCCTCATCAAATAGCCTTTCTTATTCAAGTCATCATCAATTCTAAGACTATTCACCGTACTGTTATTGATGAAGGCACTTCTACTTGCATTATGTCTGTTTCTTGTTGGAAGGCTATTGGTTCTCTAACCTTGAGCCAGTCTCCCAATACCTTGGAAGCCTTCGATGGGAGAGATTCTCGCCCTTACGGTATCCTCCCACGTCTGCCTATTACTTCCGAAGGGAAGACGGTCGAAGTTGAGGTTGAAGTTGTTGATGCCAATTTGACTTACAACCCCATTTTAAGATATAGCTGGACCTATGCCATGCGAGCTGTGGCCTCATCTCTATTTCGTGTCCTTCATTTTCCCCATCAAGGGAAGATTGTCACAGTAGACCAGCTGTCCTTCTTCACCTCCTCTTCTTCCGATGGCAACATGCCCTTTGTGGAGCATACCTCCATTCCGTATGAGAGTGTGGGTGCTGGACTTTTTAAAGATCCTGCCCTCATGCGTGTTTTTTCACTCCCACCTCCAAACATCGCTCCCGTCAATATGATTTCTGTTCATTCCGATCCGTGGGTCCTTCCTCCTACTGATCGAATAGAATCTTGTGGTGATGTTATGCCATTGAGTCCTGCTGAGCTCAACTATGTCGAAATTGTTTCTGCATCGGCTTCATTTACTGAACCTACTCCTTCGAGTAGGGCTCTCGACTCGTATGTCCAATCCCCTTGGCTTGGAGATGGCACTTCTTCGGATCCCTTATAGGAAGTCTTTCCTTCGGATGAAGCGATTATTGAGACGATGTCTTCTGAGGAACCCCCCTGGTCTGATCATCGTCATTGTTCCTCATTTCTCCCTACCCATGGGGCTATGCTTACTTGTCTTGAGCGGTTTGCTTCCTGTCTCCCTTCCCAACCCCTTCAGACACCTATACAAATCCATCAAGTTTTCTCTGAAGGCAACCTGGGGAACATTACGCAAACTCAACTATCGACATCTCTGTTAATCTAGGAGTTGTTGAGCATATTCACTTCAGAGTAACCTGTACTCTGGAGGAGATTCAACTTTATAGTGATCTTTTTCAAGAATTTCGTGATGTTTTTGCTTGTTCTTATGAATAGATGCCCGACATTGATCCTAGCATCGTGGTGCATGAAATTCCTACGTATTCGGGTGCTAAACCTGTTCGACAGCGTCTATGCCCCGTGCACCCATAAAGGCTACAACTATCAAAGTGGAAGTTGAAGATCTTCTTAAGGCTGGTTTTATTTACCTTATCCCACTTACAGATTGGGTTTCTAATATTGTCCCTGTAACCAAGAAACATGGCACTATTAGGGTATGTGTTGATTATCGCAACATCAATCGTGCCTGTCCCAAAGATAATTTCCCCACACTTTTGATTGACCAACTCATTAATGAGTGTGTTGGGAGCGAGATTTATTCATTCATGGACAGCTTCTCTGGTTACAACCAGATCAATATATCACTCGCAGATCAACACAAGACTACCTTTATTTGTCCGTGGGGTACTTTCACCTATAAGAAACTTCCTTTCGGTCTAAAAAATGTCAGTGCTACCTTCCAACGTGTAATGTCTTACACGTTCCACGATATTTGACACATTGTACAATCTTACCTGGATGACCTTTCGGCTCATTCAGCGAAGCGCCCAGACTATCCAAAACACCTTCGTGAAATCTTTCTTCGTTGTCGACACTATCGTATTCGCCTTAATTCGCATAAATGTGTCTTCTGCGTTGAATCTGACAGACTTCTTGGGGTTGTCATCTCCAAAGAGGGAATCTGCTTGGATACCCCTAAGGTCAAAGCCATCTTGAATCTTCCTCCCCTTGCCTCTTTGCAGCAATTACAGAGTTTGCAGGGTAAAGCAATTTTTTTACGCCATTTTATTGCAAACTATGCTGAAGTAGCCAAAGGCTATACGCGGTTATTAAAACGGGATACCCCTTTTGTCTGGGATGTCGTTACACAAGAGTCATTCGAGCAACTGAAGGCACTCCTTGTTTCTGCTCCGTTGTTACGTCCGCCTAATTATCACCGTGACTATACTCTTTATTTAGCCGCCGCCGATACCACTATCGGCATGGTTTTGGTCCAAGACGATGATGATGGTACTGAGCACGTTGTCTGCTATCTCAGCTACAATCTACTCGATACGAAAACTCGATATGCCTATGTCGAGAAGTTGGCCTTAGCTATCGTTGATGCCGTCCAACATTTCCGTCGCTATATATTGTTGCACACCACGACGGTGATTTATGATTACAACCCAATGACGTACATCTTGTCACGTCAGTTACTGGGGGGCAAATACTCAAAATGGATTGTCATCCTTCAAGAGTTTGACTTGGAGTTGACTATAGCCAAGTCTAAGAAATCCCTTGTTTTCGCTGAGTTGCTCTGCTCTCTACCATCTGCAACTATGCCCTCTCGATCAGAGGACCATATTCCAGACGAGTCTCTATTTTTTATTAGCACCCTTGATCGGTGGTATGGGGATATTATTGTCTACCTTCAGACGTCCTCCTTTTGTTCTGATTTATATAAGGATGCTTAGTGATGTATTCGCCATCATTCTCAACCCTATCGCATTATTGGGGACACCTTGTACGGGTCGGCGCTGACTCTGTTCTCCATTGTTGTTTGACATTCGTGGAGGCCGAACGAGTCTTGAATGATTGTCACTCTGGTGCTTGTGGAGGTCATATGTCCAGGTATGCTACTACTCAAAAGATCCTTTGTGCTGGTTATTTTTAGCCATCTATTTTTAAGGATTGCATTCTCATTGTCCGCTCTTGTCATGGGTGCAAAATCTACCAATGGAAGACGCGTGCGCCCCCTGCTCCTTTGCACCCTATCATTACCATCAGCCCTTTTGCCAAATGGGGCATTGATTATATGACCTGTAAACCTCGCTTGATGGGGGGGCATGGGTATATCATTGTTGTTGTTGATTATTTCACGAAATGGGCCAAGGCGATGCCTACACTATCTAATGATGGTAAGACAGTGGCATAATTTTTATTTAATCATGTCATTTCACATTTCGAAGTCCCTCAGGCTATCGTCATTGATCGCGGTTCTCATTTTCGTAATCATATGATGAATGAGTTAACAACCCAGCTGGGCTTGTGGCATGATAGTTCGACACCGTATTATCCTCAGGCTAATGGCTAGGTAGAAGTTGTCAACAAAGTGTTGGTCACGATGCTTCAACGCACCATTGGCATGCACAAGTCCAACTGGCATCTGATGTTGTTTTCCGCCTTATGGGCCTACTGAACTTCCACGAAAGATGCCACTGGGTTCACCCCGTTCCAATTAATTTACAGTATGGAGGCCACTCTTCCAATTGAGTGTGAAATCCCTTCGCTTAAATTAGCCGTCAAATTGCTCCCGAACACTACTCCGGTAGAATAACATCTTCTTTACCTAGAACGGTTAGACGAGACCCGTCGACTAGCCTCTCTAGTTATTGAAGCGCAAAAGAAGAGAGTGAAAACTCACTTCGACCAAACTATTCATCCCCGTTCTTTTGTTGAAGGAGATCTAGTCCTGCTCTATGATCAAACGAATGAAAAGTTGGGGGCAAGCAAATTCGAGCCTATGTGGCATGGACCTTACATTGTGAAACATGTTTTGCAAAAAGGGCTTATGAGCTGATCAATTACGAAGGGAATCCTCTAGATAAGCCCCGAAATAGGCTTTATCTGAAAATTATTATGCATGAATCCCGTGCGTCTAATTTGTACATACTTGTGTTTTCAGCGTGTGTTTGCTTTCATGGCTTGGTGTGTAGGTGTAATCGCCACTTATTGTGTCTTTTTACTTCTTTTGCAGATGTCTGCTACACCTTACCTTGGTTTCACTGATGGTGCCTACTGTAGTACCCGGAATCTTTCCTCTGCGGCATGGGTGATCTACAATCCTCATAGTGAGTTAGTAGACCTTCAAGGCGTTTGTCTGGGTTGCACCACAAACAATGTCGCTGAATACAACGATGTTATTGAATTACTGACCGAGGCGGTTAACCTCGATATTCATGCATTGGTTGTGAATTTGGATTCTCAACTTGTTTTCCACCAACTTAACAGGCGTTATTCTGTCAGAGATCATTGGATTTTAAGGTTGTATTTACGTGTTAAGTTATTGGAAAGAAGTTCTGATTTTATTACATATCAACACATTCCAAGAAGATTAAACACATTAACTGATGCATTAGCAAATCATGTATTAGACAGACATTTACGCAACATGTAATCAAACATTGTGTAAAAGCATTTAGACACAATAATGAACCATAAGATATCATGTATATATATATATATATATATATATATATGTTCGTGTGCGCATCGAGGCGCTCAAAAAATAAGTGTATATGTCAAAAAAATAGAGTCTGTGTACATCCGAGACACATGTCTTCCAAAAAATCAATAGAAAGTAAAACCTAGGCATCTACTGCGATGGGTTATGCTCTTTGTAGCACACCGCTGCTCGTGCGACTCGTCTCAAGAGTCTATACACCCTAGGTATCACCCCCACTGTATGTATCTGATACTCTATGGGGACCTCTTCGATCCCCCTGTAATCTGGGATCCCCTCTGTCAGGCCCTCAAGATTACGGGCCACTGTCTCCACTGAACTGCCAGCTGGGGGAACCAAGGCCAACTCTCTGATGCCTTGTGGATCCCTCTATGCCTTTGGAGCTAGTTGCACAGGCCTCTTTGGTCCCACATTTGCAAGTAACATAAGATACATCATTAAGACATATGCATGAAAAATTCCAAAGAAAAAACATCATAAAAGACAAAATACAAAATAGTGTGATCAAGTGTTTTACCTCCATTGTCCCACTGCTCGCCAGTAGACAACATCATGTCAAGGTCCCCGCGAAAATCCATACCTGCGTATGGCCAATCCTCGACAAAGATCGTCTAGCGATCTAACCACTCTAGGAATAGCGTCCCCCATGACAGTGGTCAGTCGCCACCCCCTCGTTGCATGACATGTGCCCACCGAGTGATCTGGGTCTCCCACGGTCTCGGTTTGTCTAAATCCATGTCTTGTAACAAAAGTGATGGCACTTGCTCTATCATGAGTGGGATCAGAATAGACCCGTAATCGAACTACTTCGTTTCCCCACGATGGCATTTGGTGAGCTGCCTCTTCATGTTACTAGTCACTGGTTTAGCCCAGTTGTACATGGTCAGGTTAAGCAATCAAGAGCCAAGCGAAGGTGGATCTTTGTTGCCTTGTGTTGGGCTTGGGTTCTCGCTACTCTCGTCACCATGAATAGAACCGAGCGGAGAATCAGGTCTTCTACTGTTGGAATCGCCAATTTCCTGCTAGAGTTTGATTTACATGCCCCTGGGCACACCCTTGCTATCAACATGTCCAGTGATTCAGCCGACTCGTTGGCCCTCTAAAATCAGCCTCTCGCCACGACAGGACAATCCAATCAATAAATATATATCCGTAGCATCGAACTCAATGTCTTTGCCCCGGATAACGAACTTTCCATCCGTTGGGTTCGAAGCACGAATTAGCAACTCTAACAAGTTAGGTTGGGCCCATAGATGCAGAGTGAGGAAGAATTTTAGTAATCCACAAGCAAGTAAAGCTCTTCGACACTCGGGATCATTGAACGCTTGTTTATCATTGATATCTTGAGTTCTTTCTTGCCATACAAATGCCATGTTGTCATGCATTGAAGGAAATATGAATTAAAGCTTTTTTTATAAGTCTAAATCCATAAATTATAAATAATTTCAACTTTATAGCGTCGTCGTGGCTTTTTTCCAAACAACGGTAATGTCTCGAGCTCAACAGTTCATTTTTCCCGCGATCGTCGCAAGGGCACATCAATCTCTCGCGACGATCCCAAAGGTGGTACATGTTACCACGCTCAATCGTCACTAAGCTGAGCGGATTTTCTGCGACGACCGAGATGCGGACTCGGATGTGAAAATTCGCCTAAAACCACCTATCTAACACCAAATTGCATGAAAAAAACCACTAAAATGGAACACAAGGAGGAATGTACTTACTTGGAGAAAGTTTTAAGCGAAACTGTGGACTGTTGATGCTGGAATCGACTTTGGAAGTCCGCTCAGGCTTGTGCTCCAAAATGCCAAATGTAAAGATGCACAATGTAAATGTAAAAAATAGAATTACCACACCCCCTTTTATAGTGTTTTTTTGGAAAATTAGGAATTACACTTTAGGTTGTGGGTTTTCTTCATTTATATTGGGTTTTTAATTGGGGTATTTTGGGTTTTTGACCTTATTTCCACATATATAATCTATTTATGTCGAATGAATCTTATGGTGCAATGTTTTGTACAGAAATAGCGATGGATGGCCTGTATTACAGTCCTTATACACTTGGTCCGTATTTTCCGCAAAGTCCTCTTTAAGCTCTTTTCCGACTTAAAAGATGAAAATATTGCCGAGTTATTCCTTTTGACTCGTTAAGAAAAATAAGAAGCAGTCTCCTTTGAGCTCTTTCCAGACCGTATAAACGTGAAAAGATTGTTGGACTTTTTCATTTCAAGTTCGTTATTGGTTACAAAACGGCGTGTCTTTGATCGCTTTTCTAGTCTTTCGGATCAAGGTCACTAATTACGAAAAGTACTCCTTGATCGTAATGGTCAAGCGGTTCTCTCGAGGACCCCCCTGGAGTTTTTTTTTTGTGTCTTTTTCAAACTCTCTAAACATGAAAAAGACTTCGAGTTTTACCTATGTCGGACTCATTAAAACTTGCCGACATTGGACTCGTCACCATGACAACACTCGAGCTTCTCCTCCCTAAGGCTCATTAAACTATCACTAGGTTGGATTCGACTTAAGGTCGAACTTATATTACGAGCATATGCTATCCCCTTCAAGCTTGTTTTCAAAAATAATTGGGGTACTCGCCAACAATGGTGGGGGAGAAATTTGGAAGTCATCATTTGTTACCTGCGGCAACTAGTCACTCTTGAACATTGACACTTTTGCTTCTTGTCGAGTTTGGATATCCACACATCGTCAGTTGGCCTTCCGGGGTTCTGGGTAGCCATTTTGCTTCATTCCATCTGATCCGTGTTGTCTCCATCAAACCTCTGATCCCTTGGTACTGAAATGCTGCCTCATTCCGATGTCGTGTCGCCGATATGTTCAAGAGTATAATCCTTCTGCAGTTTACACCCTTACCTCCTCCTATGGTACTTTGTTTCACCATCTACCACTTGTTCCTTATCTCGTGTTGTTGATGGGGGAAGCATCATGGCCCTCCATCGAGAGATTGTCTCCTGTCGACACCAACTCCTTATCCAGGAGATTGATCTAGGATCCCTTTTGGTACCTTGGAACTTGCATGCCTCAATGACAAGTTCTTCGCGCCTGATGATAGACTTTCCTCATTGGCCTTGGATTGGGTGATTCCTATAGGTGTTCAACTTCAACTCATTTTCCACACTTAGTGGATTATACTGGACAATACCTTGAGAGCCAGTGGCATTATTGATGGTTTCTCTCTCGCTTGTTAACGATTTTCATCATTGACTGGTAATCAAGCGACTTCCTATCATGTTTGGATTCAGTATATCTGTTCACATGATAGGATTTGTACTCTGATCGGTTGGATTTCAAGACCCAGAACTAAGATTACATATGTTCGGGCTGCGTCGATTGGTTCATGATTACATATATGACTCTTTGATGGATGGTTGCGACCATGCCTGAGTCTTCATGGATGGCTGCGACCATACCTTTGTCATTATGATGGTCTTATCAAGTGGGTGGTTGCGTCCATACCACAGACCAAGTTTCATATGTATTATGGATGGTTGCGCCCATGCCTCGATTATATGTCTTTCACTATCACAGATATCAGTTGTACTTGCGCCTGCAGGATCTTCAAGGTGGTTCCAGTTCAGACAATTTCGTAAATCATTTCACCCCTCCCACTCTCTTGGGCTTCACGCTTTAGGGGGCATGTGTTACACAGTAATTTGTCACTGTCATCATTTTAGTCCTTCTGTTGTGTCATGTGTCAGATAAACATGTTCATATGTTCCCACTGATGTAAGAAGATTAAGAAAATGCTCTCTGCTGCTGCAAATTGACCCTCATTCCCTAAGTTTCTGCCTCGTTGTGAGTAAAACCTTAATATACGTGATGTTCCCATGTCCATAACGGTCTCATCGCAACTCTGTCGCAGGTGTACATCTGTTTCCTACGATGGTCTTATTTCTAGACCCGGCGCGAGGTTATGAGTTGTGTTTCGCGACGATGGGTCTGCGTGCATCATCTCCTCGCGATGTTGTCGCAAAGAATTAGTTTACGGCTCGCGTCGATGCAGATTGGGTGAATTCGTTTCAACAATCAGCCTTCTGGATGTATCCAAACCTAGTTGTTGGCATAGTTTGGGTCACCCCTCCCCTCCTGGTATGGTAGTTCTGTCATTTGTGCTACCTTCCTTGAGGATGAGCTCCTCCTTCCACATTTCATGGAGACCCCTTCTCCTATTAAACCACTCACCTTTGCTATGATCTATTAGTTCCTTTGGTTGTGTTTGATAGATAGTTGGTGTGGGTGTGACAAGTGTGGGATTGTTGATATCTTGTGGAAGGTTGTGGAGTGCCCTTAACTTTGTGTTAAAGCTTATGAGTGAGAGAGAGACATTGTATGTTGGGAGATTCATCCTTGAAGAGTGAATGCTTGAGAAACATACTAGCTAGACCCTCTGAGAAGGCTTGCGATGTCAAGACTTGGTTGTAAGCTTTCTCTTGATCATTATTAATACAATCAATGATGTTTTCCTATGTCTTATATGTAATTTACTTGATAGCTCATGACTTCTTGACTTTATGAGTAAATAGATCATTGTTGTTTCTCAATTACGTGCTTTGTTGTTTTTCCTTTGTATTGTTTTAGGTTAATCACTCATTGAGGAGAAGGAAGCGAAAGCCATAGTAGTGCAATAGAACTTCATCGATCACCGATTTGAGGTAGGCCTCCAACGATGACTGTTTAAGGAAATCAATTGTTGATCTGTCTTTGCCGTGACTAGACCCACTCTAGGGCTAGAGGGGCTGCCTATGTCCGCAGAGGGAACACTTTCCTACATCACATTTAGTGTACTTGCTATCACAACAGTAGAAAAGCCATTTTGCTCTTCTTTCCTCTAGTTGTTGTGGTGTCAACCTTGTAGGTTGTGGAAGGCTAGGAGCAACAACACTTTCATCTTTATAATTGTGAGTCGTAGACCTCTTTGTTGCTAAAAATTTGCTTTCAAGTTTTCTTTCCACCCTAAATGCATTCTCTAATGAATTAGGTTCCCAAAGGAAAACCTCATGTTGGATATTATCCTTTAAAGTCCCTATGAAGGCATTAATAATATGCTCCTCGGGAATATCAATTACCTTGATATGCAATCTTTGGAAGTCCTCAATGTGCTCCACCATTAGACCCTTTTGTTTTATATTTATGAAATGTGTAAAGAAGGCATTGCTCTTTGTATCCTCGTAATGTGCTATCAATTCTTCTGTAAAAATTGCCCATGTTACAATTGATTTACAAGAACAAGATCATTGATACCACACAAATTGATTAGGTTGTCAATATAAAGTTGCAATGCGTACCTTTTGTGCGTGTTGCAAATGTAGATTAACGAATTGCTCCATATGTAGCATCCATGTCACCAGATCCTTACCATCAAATTTCCTCACGTCGGTCTTTGGAATGTGGTTATTCTTAAACCCAACATTGGAGTCTCTAAAATGACAATTCATATTTCTTTTTCCTCATCATGATTTTCATGGTTTACCTTGTCATTTGTAGCAAACCTTTCTTGCAACAAACTTGTCAATCCTTCCAACTTGACATTCATCGCGTCCATGTCTACTTTAAAACTCCCATATATTCTTTTAAACCATCCATCTTGGCATTCGTCATTGCTTCCAATTCATTTTTGGTTTCTCTTTTCAAGAGAGAAATTTGTTGCACTTGGTCTCGTAATTTTGAGATATCATGTTGCATTTCTTTCTCTTCTTCATGCGCCATAGTATAGATTTTAGGTTTCTTAGTGGGAGTATCCATTTTTTTGTTGCAAGGAATATTGGAACGAAATAATGATATATTCTTTACTATTCCCTTTGAATCACTTCAAACTTATTTTTCAAACAAAAGTTATGCAAATTTAAAAAAATACTCACCTTTTTTCTTGTTTTTTGGATCTTGATATTGAAACTACTGTATCTCTATAATTTGGCCTCCCAAGGTCTAAATTTTTGTCCTTTGGTAGCCCTCCATTTCCTTTTTCCAACATTGTTGGTTAGATAGAGATTGGATTTTTCAAGGTAAAGTTAGGCCAAATATCCTAAGATGACTTGCTTATGGACTAGTTCAATAGAGCGAACTTGTATGGATTACCACGTGTCATTGTCTCATTCTTTGGCCCAAAAAATGGTATCCAAGAAATTACAGTCTGTGCACTTTTGGTAATTTTTTACAAAATTCAATTTGGATGGCCAAAACGAAAGTTGTGACAATTTTCCCTATGTCACATGTTTGAGACTGAATACACGAGCATGCAAAAACCCTAACCTCTTTGGACCATATCTCAGAAATATAGTGAACCAAGATTTGAAATTTTTACATGAATTTCACCAAGATTGTGGATCCACATGGTCAAAATTTTAGCATTTGAAGCCCTGTATAAAAAAAATTATAGCAAAAATTCCAAGTTGGCTTGTTTGAAGCAGCAAAACCCTAGAATCCAAAGCTCTAATACCAAATTTTATGCAACCAATTCGCAAAACAAAAGAAAAGATAGATTAACGACTTGAAAATAAGCTTCTTTGAGGGGGGAACCTACTTTACATCAAATAAATGAATAATTATTGGATGATACAAATGACAAGGCTTCCATTGTATGTAAAGTAGTTAAAAGGGTCACAATATAATTAGGGCCTAGATAACAATAATTATGTAGGGCATCATAATAACAGTAGTGGGCTTCTACGAGGCACAACAATAACAATGTAAGGGCTACACAGATACAAAAATAAAAATATGGGGGCTACACTAGTATTATTGGGACCTAAATCTTCTGGTTTAATATATAAACCCCATCAAAAAATGCGCAAAAAATGTGCACATTTATATTTTTTGCTGCATTTTGTAGGCAGACATGAGTTGTTTTTTTGGAAGCTCGTGTATATATGCAACTTGCTTTGATGATAGTCACAAACATACATAGGATGTCAGAATAAGAAGAGCTATTTTTAAAAAGTATTTTTTAATAAATTTGTAGGCAACATCAAGTCTGCCATTGGGAATAAGGGTAATAAACAGACCAATACTACATCTCAAAACAAGGTGTGACAAAACATGTTATAATAGATGCCCCTTATTACAAGAGGTCAGAAGGGTGGTGGATGGTCAATATGCATTATACATAAACAAGAGGACATTGTAGGAGGAGGCAAAAGGAGTTCACCAACTAGTGGATTAGACAATACCCGTGAAAGGAAAAAAGAAAGACAACTCATCTCCCAAGGTGGGGATACCCATGGTCAAAGAAATGGAAACATGGTTGCTAAGTAAAGTATATTATGGATCCACATACATTTATATATGAAGAGACAGTCACGGCCACAAAGAAATAAATAGTGGAACCATGTCAAAAATATCATGACCATGAAAAGTACACAATAGAGTTGTGTCTCAATATATAAACTTGGAGGAAATCTAGAACATATTAAAGTGAATAATTGATCCTCCAAAGAAGTGCCCAAATCATGTATAGAGGAGTGCTACTTCCCAACAACTCGAGTGCCAACACATAATGATTAAGATTTATGTAGGAATGAAATGAAATACATATATAAAAATAAACACAAAGTTACAATGAAAACAAGACTTTAATTCATTAATAACAAAGTACTAAAAATTGATACATGAAAAATGGAAATAAATTAGTTTGGGCGATGGTAGCTTATCTTTGAGAAGAGATGTGGTGGCTACATGCCTTCTAAAACTGTGTTACAATGAGGCTCAGAGGCCTTTTTATTATTAAGAAATAATGGGAAACCCTAAACATCCAAAAACCTAACCCTAGGACATGAAGCGCCAAAAGCTTGTGGGCCCTGTTGGGGTTAGTTTGAACGTCAAGATCCCGGGGTCGTAACTTTGGCATATGATCTCTATTTTATTATCATAATATCTCCATTCAAATATGTCCAAGAGGAGGCCAGAAATAGATCAGTAATCTAGTTTTTTCTTTTTTCCCATCTCTCCTTTTTCCCCCAAAAACATCTTTTAGGCCCTCAAAACGACTCTGAAAGTTTAGGGCCCGAAAAAACGCCGAAAATAGTAAGTTGTTCTACAATTAAGAAAAATGAAAGAAAATACATTAGGGTTCCAAGCGAAATAGGTGGGTGGCCACCAATATCCACCTTGATCAGTCCCCCCCCCCATAGGAAGTAATGGTCCACATTGCTTTGAGTGCCTCCATGAGATAGCAAAACTTCTTCTAAACTTGGTCCCTAGTGAACAACCTGCCTTTGTGAAAGAGTTAGATAGCTTTGACAACCCAATACAGTTGGATCTTTTGTTGGTGAGTTGTCTTGATCTGTGTGTCCATAATCTGATCAGTTGTGATATGCTCCATGCAGTTTGAGTTGATCTTTGTTGGTGTTAGTTGTTCTGCAATGTTTGATGTATCCAACAATGGTGGAAAGTATGGCCAAAGGCAGTCCACATTGAACATTGGGTGCAATCCAAGGGATGGGGGAATGTTGAGTTTGAAAGCATTGTCACCCACAACCTTGGTGATGGTGTAAGGCCCGTTTCAGAGTGGTCAAATCTTCCAATGGGTTCCAGCGAGGCATTCTTTCTATGCATGCAACCAAACTTTTCCGCCCACTTAGAACTTATGTGGCACCCAACGTTGACCGTTTCGTTACTTGTACTTGGCATTGGAACTCTCCAAGATGTCAAGAACCTACTGGAAGATGTGCTGGATGCATTCAATAAACTTGGATGCTTTATCAACCTTAGGTTGTACATGTGTGGATTTTGTCTATGTAGTCGCATGAGGCATGGAAACATCAATCAGACAAAATGGTTGAAATCCCAGACCCGCTTGAAAGGGATTGCAATAAGTCAAGCTATGAAGAGATCAGTTATACTTGCGCCATACATAGGGAAGACTCTCATCCTAGGTTTGTGGATGCTTGGAGTTGTACATGCGGAGTATGTGAATTATCATCTTGTTGACGACCTCTGTCTAGCCATTAGTTGGGGGATGGAATGAAATTGACTTGGTGAGCTTGGTTTCCAATAGTGTCTTGAGGCTCAACCAAAATGTGTTCAGGAACCTACTATCTTGATTTGATATAATGGTTTGCGGGATCCCAAAATGTACCCACTCTCGTTCAAAGAAGAGTTTGGTAGAGTCCTCTGTTGTGATACTCTTCTTGCAGGATACCAATATAGCCATTTTATAAAATTTGTCCACAACGACAAATACACAATCATTACCATGATTGGCAGAAGGGAGGCTAAATAGATAGTCCATGGTGATGGATTCCTAGGGCTGGCTCGGAGTAGGCAAAGAAGTGTATAAGCCTTTCTTCTCGATGGTTGGCTTGGCGATGGCATAGGCTGTGCAAGATCTGATATATTTTCCAACATCATGTCAAAGTTTTGGGTAATAAAAATATTTGTGTAATACAACCATATTTTTCTCCACACCAAAGTGTCTCGCGACCTGATTGTAGTGCGCCTCCCAAATCGGCTTCGCACGCTCACTTGAAGGGAAAAAAAGGTGTCCTAGGTATCATAATAATGCATCCTTGAGGTGGAAATCTAGAACTAGCTTGTCATCTAGTAGAATTTGGATCATTTTTGTACAATTTCATCCATCTAGAGGTATCGCGGCCACAAGATTTGAGAACAACAATCGATGATGTAACTAGGGGTTGACTGAGGCAATCTGCAACATGATTGGTGCTACCCTTTTTGTATTTAATGTTCAAGTGGAATTGTTGTAGATATGTAGACCACTTTTGGTGGTAATCATTCTGCAACTTCCCTTTTGTTTGTATAAATTGAAGACGTTGGTGATCAGTGTGGATGACCGTCTCCTTCCCCATAATGTAATGTTTCCATTGTCAGCAAGTCAACATGATAAAATATATTTATTTAGCATAAGTTGGGTACTTATGAATTGTATCAGAAGTTGTCTCACTATGATAGGCCACCAGATGTCCGTGTTGAGTGAGTACTGCACCAATAATATAGTTGGAGGCGTCGGTCTTAATTTCTAATGGTTGTTGTAGGTATGACAATGTGAGTACGGGTGCAGAGCAGAGTCGGTGCTTTAGCTCAACAAATGCCTTATGTTGGGACTCATACCAATAAAACTTTTCTTTTACTCTTCCCTTGGTAATTTGACTCAAAGGCAAAGTGATATGGGAGAATCCCAACACGAACCTTTGATAAGAAAAATTGCAAGGCCCAAAAAGTTGCGAAGCTCTGTTAGAATAGTCAAGGTTGGCCAATCCTGAATGGCTTGGATCTTAGCTGGATCCACATGCATGCCTTGCTCATCTATGATGTAACCCAGATATTTGACCTGGCTCATGCCAAAGGTGCATTTCTCCAAGTTGGCACACAATATTGCAAGTTCTCTTCGCAACTCTTGATGAAGATGAGGATGTCATCTAAATAAAAAACCAAGAATGAGTTGGTGAAGAGCTGCAAGATGTCATGCACCAGCCTCATAAAAATAGCAGGGGCATTTTTCAACCTGAAGGGCATGTCCAACCATTCAAAAAGGCCTTCCTTGGATTTGAAGGATATCTTCCATACATGTGTAGGCTCTATTGGAATTTGGTGATAGCCAAACTTTAGATCGATCTTGCTGAAACACTTGCCCCCCTTGAGCTGGTCAAGAAGGTAATAAATCTATGGGATTGGATACTTGTTCCTAATAGTGATTTGTTTAATGCCTGATAATCAATGAAGAGCCTCCAGGTCCCATCCTTGTTTTGTACACATACAATCGGGCTCCCACAGGGTGATGGACTTGGTTGAATGTGCCTTTTTTGTAGCAACTCTCGGATCTATCGATTGATGTCTTCAATTTCCGGAATGGAGCGATGATATATTTGTCCCATAGGTTATAGGTGCTTCGAGAGTCAAATCGATCAAATTATTCTCTTGACAGTGCAACAGTACCCTTGTGGGTGAGGAGAAGATGTCCTTGGATTCTTCCATGACCTTATCCAGCTCCTTTTGTTGTGTGGATGAACCCTTCCCCGGGGCCATGGATGTGGCCAGGATCTTCCCCATACTTTGATAGCGAATCAGAAACAAAACAAACTTTTTCACCTAGGAGATGATCTTACTGCATTGCTTAACAGAGATCAAAGAGATGGTAGTAGGCGAGGCTAACTCCAGTATCATGTATAACTTATTTCCCAAAGTAATAATAGTGCTAAGCTTAGACTCATACACAACATGACGCTTTCACAAGAATGGTTGGCCTAATAATACATCACAAACTTCAAGAGGAGCAACATCACACAATACCTCATCTGTGAGGGGTTTGATGTTGTAGGGAAGGTGGCACTGCTGGATGAAGCGAAGATCTCGTTATTGGTGGATCTACTCGATGGTGTATGGTTGTGAGTGTGGTGTGGTCAACAAGCCTAACTGCTTAACAAATTATACTGATATGAGGTTCTTTTGGATCCCACTTTCAACAATGAACTACAACGATGACCCCTTCACTCACATTTATGAGTGGAAGACACACTCTACTTCGTCTGGGTCTTCAGGCTCAATCTTCTGGACCTTGGTGGTAGTACCGGTGGCTTTGCATCAATAATTTGTTTCCCTTTTTCATTCCCCTTGTCAAGGTCTATCTCTGCATCAGAACATGCATCTGACTCTTAAGCCTTCAACTCGACCACTAGTGACTTCTTGGCATGACACTCACTTGTGTTGTGATTGGTGCTCTTGTGGAACTCACACCACTTCCCTGTGTATTTCTTCGTCTTCGTGGTGTTGTTTTTTGCTTGCAGCTCCGATGGGTTGTCCTAGGTCACCCCAACTTGGATTTTCCCTTTGTTTTGTGGTTTTGGGGCATCTATTCTTTGCTTTATATTCATAGATCCAAAGTCACGCTTCTTCTGTTTAAATTTTTGCTCAACCTTGGCAACATATTGGTATGTTTCACCATGTGAGGAGATGCCTAGGAACTCCATTTCCTCCTAAATGTATTTATGTGGGCAGCCACGGTACTTGAGCACCAAATGTCGCTCAGGGTCTTTGATACCTAGCTTTGTGCATATAGTATGAAAAATATTTGTGAACTCACCCACACATTCATCCCTTTGCTGTCGTAGTGTGGTCCATTGTATGTATTTCTCCTCATAGCTGCCCACGGGGTAATATTGATCCTTAACAATCTATCCGAAAGTGTTCCAAGTGGGTGCGACTGTGGACAAAGAGGATTCCTTGACCCTTTTCTCACAGTAAGTTTCCCACTAGTTACTGACATGGGGAGTGATCTTAAGTAGTGCAAAAGTAATATTATCCCCATTGGAGAAACTATGCACTGAAAAGTAACCCTCCAACAAATTCAACCGTTTATATACAACATTTGTTTATATTTGTCCTTCGAATATAGAGATTTCAGAGTTCACTTGTACCTTGAAGGGGGCGGCGCCTCCAAGGTGACTTTTGGATGAAGATCTGTTGCTAGTGGGCATCCTACGAAGGAGCTAGGCAAAGTTGTCCATAATCTCATTCCTATGCCACTTGAGGGTTTTTTCTAGCAACAGTTTGATAGGATCTCATGCCCCCTCATCTTTCTTTTCTTCTACCATAGGAGGTTGTTTGTGTCAGTAGGGATTGTCTTGCAAAGGTTCAACCAATTCAAGTCCCAACTCCTTATATCCTAACATCGTTGGGGACATGCACAAAAAATAGAGAAAGAGCAGACCACTCTGATACCACTGATCTGGATTTATGCAGGAATGAAATGAAATACAAATATAAGCAGAAGTTGTCAGGTCCCTATAATATTAGTGATCCCCCCATTACTATTGTGGTTGTATCCCTTATTGTTATTATTATGTCCCTATTGTCCCCATATTGTTATTATTGTGCCCCATAGAATCCCTCTATTGTTATTTTTGTGCCTTTATATTATTATTGTTAGGTCGGCTTGGTTATATTGTGACCCCGTAGACTCCTATATATAGAAAGGAGGTTTTGTCATTTGAATGATCTAAAGAAAATTTCATTTGTGTAATGTAAATGAGGTTGCCACCTCTAAGAGGCTTATTTCTAAGGCGTTGATCTATCTTTTCTATCCTTTTGTGAGCTGGTTTCATAAAAATTGGTATCAGAGCTTTGGATTCTAGGGTTTCACTGCTCTAAATAGGTCATCGTTCCATTTTCGCTATAAATTTTTTTCAGCAACGTTTCAGAAGCTAAAAAAACCATTTCGGCCAAAATAGTTATGAACTTCAGGTCCAAATTTCAGAGATTTTCTCGCTATATTTGCACATATGTGATCTAAGGAAGTTGGTGTTTTTGCAGACTCCCGAATTACATTCCAAACAGGTAACCTAGGGAAAATCGTCATAACTTTTGTTTTGAGCATCAGATTGAAATATCGTAAGAAGTTTCAGAAAGAGGACAACCTATAGTATTCTGTGTATCAGTTTCAGGTACTAAGGTCGAAACAATGACACGTGGCATGTCGTACAAGTTCGCTCTACTGAACTAGTCTATAATCAGATCACCGTGGGAGATTTGGCATAACTCTTCCTTGGAGAATCCAATTTTGATTAGACTGGTGGCATTGGAAAGAGGACAAAGAGGGCTACTGCAGGTCATGATTTTAGAACTGGTAGATCCAAAACTATAGAGGTACATTAGATTCAATATCGAGCTCCTACAAGTGAAAAAAGGTGTGTATTTTTAAAATTTTTGCATAAGCTTGGTTTGAAAAATTAGTTTGAAGGAATTCAAAGGGTATAGTGAAGCATTATTATCAGTAATTGATGCCCCGTAGAAAGAAAATGGAAATATCTAGTTAGCAACCTGAAATCTCTAGTATGACTCATGAAGAAGAGGAAGAAATGCAACATGATATATCAATATTACGAAACCAAGTGCAACAAATTTCACTCGCACAAAAGGTAACAGAAAATAAGATGGATGGTTTAAAAAAAGACGTAGAAGCTAAGATGGATGGTTTAAAGAAAGACGTAGAAGCTAATATGAATGGCTTGGAAGCTAAGATGGACTGCATGGAAACTAAGATGGATGGAGTGGAAGCTAAGATGGATGGCATGGACGCTAAGATGGAAGCTAAGATGAATGGCATGGACGCTAAGATGAATGGCATAGATGATAAGATGGAAGAATTGAAGATAAATTTGAATAAGTTGCTACAAGAAATGGTCACTAATGGTGAAAGGGTAGTAAAGGAAACTCATGATGAGAACAAAATAAATGTTAGTCATGATTTCATAGACTCTAATGTTGGATTGAAGACCCACCATGTTCCAAAAATTGATATGAGGAAGTTTGATGGCAAAGATCCCGGAACATGGATACTACAGATGGAGCAATTTTTCGATCTCCATAATGTGCAAAACACACAAAAGGTACATATTGCAACTTTATGTTTGGAACCAAATCCGTTTGTATGGTATCGATGGCTTTGCTCTCGTAAACAAATTGTCACTTGGGAAATTTTTATGGAAGAAATGATAGCACATTATGAGGATACAAAAAACAACACCTTTTTTAGCCAATTGATAAATCTCAAACAAAAGGGTTCAATGATGGAACACATTGAGGACTTCCAAAAATTGAATATAAGGGTAAAAGATATTCTAGAGGAGCATAATATTGATATGTTCATAGGGACTTTAAAGGATAATATCCAACATGAGGTTCTCCTTTGGGAACCTGATTCATTTGAGAAGGCATTGAGGTTGGCAAGAACAATGGAAAGCAAAATTATGGCAACCAGGAAGCCTATCACTCACAACTATAAATATGGAAGTGTTGCTGCCCCTAGCCTTCCACAACCTACAAGGTTGACACCACAACAATTGGAAGAAAATAGAGCAAAGGGGCTTTGTTACAGTTGTGATAACGAATACACTAAAGGTCATAAGTGTGCTGAGAAGAAATTATTCTACATAGATTGTGAAGAGGAGGAAGAAAAGGA
>APFE030014393.1:0-32002 GCA_000404065.3 Pinus taeda | reverse complement strand
GGGGGGGGGGGGGGGGTGGTTTCCCCCTACTTGTGTGGAGAGTTGTTTCTTTCTTGCCCGATTTCTTGTGATTCAGAGTTTTCTTGAGAGTATTCTTCTTTGATGACAGTGTAGTGTTCGTTTTGTGCTCCTTCCCACCATGTAGATCTGTGGTGATTTTTTCTAGCAGAATTTTTCTGGGAGGCTTTTGGGCAATTTTTGGCTAGGTGGCCTGTCTCAAAGCAGGATCGACATCTGAAGAGGACACTTTCATAATCGAGTTTCTAGTTCCACACATAGTCTTTACTTGTTAGGTGTATTTCAGCTGGGAATCCGACTTTGAATTCCATTTCCACGCAGATGCCTGCATAGGTGGTTCTGGCATATTCCTTTGTTTCTGGGCACCTGCAGTAAAATTTCCCAATTGCATTTATAATAGCTTTTAGCGAAGAGAAATTCCAGAGATGCAAAGGTAGGTTTGGTAATCTTACCCAAACTGGTGTTGAGGTTATGACTGTTGTTGAGGGATCGAATGATGGGTTCCATGGCCTCATGAATAGGCCCGATTTTTCCCAAAACCAAGGGCCGGAATCTAGAATACATTGTCTACTTTCAGGGTTTTCAAAATCTACTATAAAGAAACCCCTAGCACACCAAAATAAATAGTGGTAAATTGGTCTTACACATTTCCTATCTCTCTGTTTTCCCCAAAAATGTCTTTTAGGACCTCAAAATGGCTTCGGAAGTTTAAGGTTCGAAAAATTTCCAAAAATAGTAAGTTCTTCCATAATTAAGGGATTTGAAAGAAACAACAGTGGTGGTCCAAGTGGAATAGGCAAGTGGCCACCAATATCCACCTGGATCTGTCCTCCCCATTAGGAAGCAATGGTCCCCATTGCGTCGAGTGCCTACATGAGATGGGGAAACACCTGTTGAACTTGGTCCCTGGTGAGAAACTTGCCTTGGTGCAGGAGGTCGCCAACTTTGACAACCCGATACAGTTGGATATTCTGTTGGCGAGTGGTATTGATCTGTGTGTCCGTAAAGTGATCAGTTGTGGCTTGTTGCATGCAGTCTAGGTTGAGCTTTATTGGTGATAGTTGTTCTGCAATGTCTGATGTGTCTAGCAATGGTGGAAAATATGGCTAAAAGCGGTCCACATTGAACATTGAGTGAAAACCAAGGAATCAGGGAATTTTGAGCTTAAATGTGTTGTCACCCATAGCCTTGGTGATGGTGTAGGGCCCATATCAGAGAGGTCAAATCTTCTGATGGCCTCCAACAAGGCATTTTTTGGGGCATTGTACTTGGCATTGTACAATGCCAAGTATCTGTCAAGAAACAAACATCTTTTAGATTATCGTAGTAACTTGTTTTTAAGATCTCAAAGAGGACATCGAAAAAAAATAAATTAAATCGGTCTTTCATTTTTCCAGTCTCTCTGTTTTCCCCAAAACATCTTTTATCTCCTCAAAACAACTATGAAAGTTTAAGACCCGAAAAATGCCTAAAATAGTAAGTTTTTCTACAAGTAAGGTTACTAAAAGAAACAATGGTGGGGGTCCAAGTGGAATAGGTGGGAGGCTACCATTATCCACCTAGATCAATCCTCCCCCCTTAGGAAGCAATTGTATCCATTGCATTCAGTGCCTCCATGAGATGGGGAAAAATTTGTTGAACTTGGTCCCTGATGAGCCACTTGCCTTGGTGCAAGAGTTGGTCAGCTTTGATAACCTGATACAATTGAATCCTTTGTTGGTGAGAGTTCTTGATTTGTGTGTCCATAATCTTATCAGTTATGAAATGTTCCATGCAATCTGGGTTGAGCTCTATGGGTGTTATTTTTCTACAATATTTGATGTGTCCAACAATGGTGGAAGGTATGGCCGAAGTCAGTCCACATTGAACACTCGGTGTAGGCAAAGGAATGGAGGAATGTTTAACTTGAAATCATTGTCACCTACATCCTTGGTGATTGTTTAAGGCCTGTATCAGAGTGGTCAGATCTTCCGATGGGCTCTGACAAGGCATTCTTTCTACAAATGGAACCAAATTTTGTCGCCCACCTGAAACTTATGTGGCACCGGATGTTGATCATGTCACTACTTGTTCTTGGAATTGGACTTCTCAAAGATGTAGTGAACCTGTTAGAGGATATGTTAGATGGGCTCAATAAACCGAGTTTCTTTATCAACCTTAGATTGTACATGTGTGGATTATTTCTATGCAATTGTATGAGACATAACAACATCAATAAGACATAAAGGTGTAAATCCCAGACCCACTTGAAAGGGACTACGACTAGTGGAGCTATGAAGAGCTTTGTTATAACTGTGTTACACACAGGGAAGACTCTTATCCCAAGTTTATGGATGCTTGGAGTTGTACACGAGGAGTATCTTCATTATCATCTTGTTGATGACCTCTGTCTAGCCATCCGTTTGGGGATGGAATGTAGTCGATTTGGTGAGCTTGGTGTCCAATAGAGTCTTGAGGCTTGACCATAATGTGCTCAGGAATTTTCTATCCCTATCTGATATAATGGTTTGTGAGATCCCAAAATATACCCACACTTGTTCAAAGAAGAGTTTGGTAGTGTCCTATGCTATGATACTCTTCTTGCACGCAACTAATATAGGAACCTTAGAAAAAAATTCCACGACCACAAATACACAGTCATTATCATGCTTGATAGAAGGGAGGCCAGATAGATAGTCCATGGAGATGGATTCTCAAGGCTGGATGGGAGTAGGAAGAGCAGTGTACATGCCTTGCTTCTTTATAGTTGTCTTGGTGATGACACAGGTGGTGCAAGATCTGATTTATTTTCCAACATCTTGATGGAGTTTTGACCAATAAAAATATTTATGTGGTACAACCACATTTTTCCATACACCAAAGTGTCATGTGACCCGACTATAGTGCGCCTCCCAAATCATCTTGGCACACTAATTTGAAGGAACACAAAGGTGGCCCAGGTTGCATAATAATGTGTCCTTGAGGTGGACATATGGAACTGGCTTGCCATCCACTAGCATCTTGTATGTGGTGGAAAACTATGGATCATTTTTGTTCTGGCCATCCAAAGGTCTCGTGGCCACAAGAGTTGAAAATAGTAATCAATGCTTTAACTAGGGCCGACTAAGGCAATTTCAACATGATTAGTGTTGCTCTGTAAAAACCCCTAGTTGATTTTCCATGTAAAAATAATAAAACCAAGGTCATGGGACACATATTCCAAGCTAAATTTTGGGCAAAACATAGTGATGGGTATCATTGGTGATTAATTAATGGATATGGAAATTAGCAATGGCAGAGAGGCATTATTTGACATTTTATTTATGAAAATATAGGAAAATGGGAGAAAAGGGAGATGAAAGGTCATCGATTTTCATGAGAGGGAAATTAGAGAAAAAATGAAGGAAAATGAAGAAAATAGAGGCCTCAATAATAAAAAAAATCTCTTAAGGATAAAATCACAACCTTTTTCCAGTTCAATTATGGAACTCTCTTATATTTTTTCATTCTCTCATACTCTTACACACTTAGAGCATTCTTGGAGCACTGTAGTATTCACTTGGATTAGGAGAAAGAAAGCAAAGGAAAGTAGGAAAGCATAAGGGAACAGTTGGATGAACAACTACAACTGGACTTCTTTGTAGGTAATAGGTTGCATGTGTGTTTTCCTTGCTGATTTACGGATATATGGTGTATTCATGTGTTTTTTTCGTTATGTGTTGTGATTGGCATGTAGGATTGCTTTGAGTGTAGTGGTTTTAGCCTTGCCTTTCCATTTCCTAGATAACCATGGTGCGTGGGTATTTCCACATGATTGTTTTCTTTTTTGTTTTTTTATTGGTGCTTATGTTCATTATGAATGTGGGTTGGAACAAACACTCCAGAAGCCCTCAAACAACTTGAGTTTAGTTAATATTCCTAGAGCCTAGGTTGGGACAAACGATTTGGAGCCCTTTGTGGATTTAGTTACTAGTCCCTGGACCTATGGTGATGAACTTGGTTAGATTTTCCCTTTTTGAAACAACTTTGGATCTACCACTTGATCTCTTTATTTTCCAGAATTGAGCGGCAATATATTGACTCATTGGGTAGAGGTGCTCTAAGAGTCAAATCGATTGAATGCTTGACTTGACAGTGCAAGGTTACCATTGTGGGTAAGGATAAGATGTCCTTGTATTCCTCCACGACCTTATCCACTTGCTTCTGCTGCGTGGAGGATCCCCTTCCTGGGGGCCGTGGATGTGACCATGATATTCCCCTTACTTTGAGAGTGGATCAGATGGAAAATAAATTTCCTATTCTGGGAGATGATCTTACTACATTTCTTATCATAGATCAAAGAGATGGCGATAGGCGAAGCTACCTCCAGTATCCTATATAATTTATTTCCCAAAGTAATAATAAGAGTGTGAGTCCTAAACTCATACACAACACAATGCTTCCACAAGTTTGGTTGGCCTAAGAATACATCACAAACTTCAAGGGGTGCAACATCACACAATAACTCTTTTGTGAAGGGTTTGATGTTGTAGGAAGGTGACACTACTGGCTGACGTGGAGATCACATCCTTGGTGGAGCCACATGATGGTGTATGCCCACAGGTGTGATGTTCTTAATAGGCCCAACTTCTTAAGGAATTCTACTAAGATGGGGTTCTTTTGGCTCCCGCTCTAGACAATGAACTGAAACAACGACCCCTTCACCCACATATGTGAGTGGAAGAGATGCTCCTCTTCCTCTGGGTCTTCAGAATCAATCTGATGGACCTTGGTTGTGGAAAGATGGTGCTAGGATCTGCATAATTAATTTTATTCCCTTTGCCATTCCTCTTTCTGGAATCTGACTCTAAGTCTGAATATGCATTTCACTCTAATGCCTTTAGCTCGACCACTAGTGACTCCTTGGCACAACAGTCACCTGAGTTGTCAGTGGGGATCTTGTGGAACTCACACCACTTCTCTATGTCCTTCTTCATCTTCGTGGTGTTTTTCTTTGCTTGCGACTTCAATGGGTTGTCTTGAGGCACCCTGCCTTGGCTTTAGCTTCTGTTTTGTGGTTTGGGGGTGCCTTTTCCCTACTTTGTGTTGGTAGATCCAAAGTCTTGCTTCTTCTATTTATTTATTTTCTCAATCTTGGCATCATATTAGTATGTTGCACCAAGCGAGGAGATTTCCAGGAACTCCATTTCCTCTCGAATGTATTTGTGCAGACAATCACGGTACTTGAGCAACAAATGTCGCTAAGAGTCTTTGATAAACAACTTTCTATGTGTAGTATGAAAAATATTTGTGAATTCATGCACATATTGGTCTCTTTGTTGCTGCAGTGTGGTACATTGTATGTATTTGTCCTCATAACTCCCCACGAGTTAATATTGTTCCTTAACAACGTCTCAGAAAGAGTTCCAATTAGGTGCAACTATGAACAAAGAGGGTTCCTCGATCCTTTTCTCATGATAAATTTCCCACCAGTACTTGGGATGGGGAGCAACCATAGGAAGTGTAAAAGTAATCTCCCCCCTATTGGAGAAACTATGGACTAAAAAATAAACCTCCAACAGATTCAATCATTTATCCACAATATATGCATCTTGTTATCACAAAACCCAACGCTGATAGGCTGCTGATCAGGAAGACTTTGAGTAACTATTTCAAACAAAAATTTTGGTTGAGGCTTAGCCTCCTCAACCTGAGAGGGATTTCTCACTAGGTTAAAGATTTTAGTTTAAAGATCAGATGGCTAACTCTATGGAAAAAAATCAAACGAAAATGTATAAATGGTTGAAATACCAATCAACAAACATCTATTGGGCTATGGAGTCAGAGTATGTTTCAATACAATAGTAAGATTAACTCAACATGGAAGTCAGGGCATAAAGAGTCTTAATTTATCAGCAGAATAGAGACATGATACCAGAAACACAGTTTATAAACACATGAAGGAAGTTAGAGCACTCTCAATTAATTCTAAGTAACATATGTTCATACCACTGCAAGTGAGAAAATGAAGAAAGCCATGAGGAAATCAAACATTAAAACCCTCTCTGAATTGTGAGTAGTAAAGCCAAACTTCTGTATTAACATAAAACATACAGTCTTCTACAATAACATAATATGTCTGTTTCTTTTGAAAATTCCTCCCCATGAGGTATTCCACCTCTTGTCTTTTATAAAGTTATCATTACATTCTTGGATTCTCTGATCCAACATGAGGGGAATTCGAATTTTCTTAACTTGACACCTATTCATACCTAAAATGGACTATTAATTACAAGTGGCAGTTAACTAACAGTCTTAGAGTCCTAATACAATTAGGAGTACAACTCCTTATTATGATAGTAACAACCTAGAATATGAATTAAATTCAATATTTGACAGTTGTTCGTCCTTAACTTTGATCTTGGTGATGTCCATAACCCTCATGCTGGCCTTCAACTTCTCCTTTGATTGTCCCGAAAACTCGGAAAATGTCCCCTACAATGCAACCTTGGTCTTCAATGGTGTTCCTTGAAACTCCTGCTGGCCTAACTATCCCCTTTAATCATAAAACATATGTTGAACTAGCCATGGAACCCTGCTCTTACACTTGTGCAAAATTGGAACTCCTTGAAGTTGCATGAAAATAGTTGATCTAGATGTGCTACAAAGCGAACTGCTGTTTTTGTAGCGCAAAACTTTGTTCTAGCATATATTTTTCATTCTTTGAGTTTTTCCTTGAATTGGGCTTTAATCCTTCTCATGTGACCTCCCCACATACTCTAGCAGCATCCTTCTCCAAAATAGCCCCTTCTTTCCTTTGAAGATTTGATCAAAGAGAACAATACTACACCTACAGCAGTTTCGTAGTGCACTACGAAACTGGTGTGTATTGCATGTCACCTACAGCAGTTTTGTAGCACGCTACGAAACTGCTGTGTGAGTCAATTTACACAGTTTTTACCAAAAACATTCCTTTTTAGGATTCTTCACATCTGTTTTATTATGCCAATATGCCATATATACTTGAAATCACCCATCCTTGAAACATCTTCGAAAAGGTAATGTCCTTGTTTCAAACAAAATTATATTAGTGTTTCATCACTTATTCATTTGTGTTGAGGCTGACTTCCAGATTTGCTCAACTGAATTTTTAGGTCCTCAATTTGTCTTTTCATCACTCTGATATTAGCTCTAAGCATGCCATTGATCCATCTGACATACCTTGCTTCCTTGATGGCAGGGATAGTCCAGGTGAAGTATTGGTCCTTTCTGCTTACTGCTTCAGGTTTTGAAACTCTTTCATGTTCCCACAGAGCCTTCATTTTGTTGAAATTGTCTTTTTCAATTGCATGTTTCCTTGCCCTTTTCTTAAGTTTGGCAATCTCAAGATTGGCTAGATTCAATTTCTTCTTGACTTCCTCATAGTTATTTTCTTCTTCTTGAGTATCAACTGCTTTGTTTCTGTCATCTTCGTGCATTAGTGATGGTTGCACTTCTGGAACTACGAGCTCTTCATGGAATCATGATATCTCCCCTGTGTCACTTTCCTCCGTCTTTGCCTCTTGTAACCTTTTGGACTACCTAGTGATAAGCCCTCTGGGCTTAAAAACAAATTCTGAAACCTAATCATCAAATTGTAGCCGTTTAGAGGATTTCATCCTTTTTGACTTGCCCTCACCTACTTCAATGAATTCTGCTTGGACCAGTGGGGACTCTTTTATGTCAATAGCCTGAAGCATATCATTCAAGTTGCCCTTTGAGACTGGGCTTTCATCAGTGACCACTGTTTTACACTTTTCTTTGGCTATTTGACTTCTAGTTACGCTTCTCTCCACTGTTTCACTAATGGACTGCTCTTGAGCTGCTTCCTTAATTTTAACTTTTTTCTTCTATGACTGCTGAGGAGTATCTTGAACAACCAATGGTGTCACTGGCTCCTTAACTTGCTTTCAAGCCTTTAGTTTAACAAACCTACTTTACCTTTTTTCTGCATGGCGACTTGTTACTGGAGATGATATTTCCTTAGCCTTAGGGCTAAGTCCTATTTCAGCTCTAAAACCAGACATAAATAGAAATGCAGACCATTCTCTATCTACCTTCTGAAGTTCATGCAAGACAATTAATTTAACTAAGCCATGATGGAATAATGATGTTTCACATGCCTCTTTCTTAAACTATATTTTATCACACATCTTGCCTAAACTCCGAATAGAAAGAAAGGTAGATCTAAAGATATTATCCTAGTGAAATGCAATAGGAGTTTGAAATGATAAGAATACACCTTGTGGTATCTTCCTTCATAGGTGAAGTACCTTTGTATGCATGAGAGTACGTTGGCATATGAATCTTTGACATAACCCCTTAGCACTGCTTTAGTTAAATCTGTGTCTACAAACTCTGGCTTCAAGAATATCTTGCAGGGTACCATTTCAAACTTGAAATTCTTAAACCACCTTTCCTGACCTCTAGGAATTTCTGTGACTAAAGATATAACTTCAAGAGAAATTGACAATTCTAACACTCCAATCTTTGTATGTAAACCTGTGAAATTGAGAGCAAATTCCTTGGTCACTTGGCTATGTCCTCCTCGTAGTTTCTCACATAACCTCCAACAACCTAGTTTTTTGAAGGCTTCTTCAACTGTTTTATCCTTTGTGAGAGCATCTAAGCCTTCAGGCTCGGTTCTCAAACATCGGCTTGACCTATGATTCTTTCTCTTTTCCAACATTTCTCCTTTGAAATCCCTGTAAAAAGAAGACCTGGAAGAAACTGCCTTGTTTAGTTGAGGAATTGCCTCACTTGAATTTGATGAAGAGCTGCCTCGCTTGAAGTCTGCGGAAGAATTCTGGTCTCTGTTCACTCTAGGCTTGTTTATTCAAACTAAGAAAAGGATCACATGTTCTCTTGCATGAATATGACCAAGATCAACACGAATATGACCAGGATCAACTAACCCTTTCCTTCTTTTGAAATTTGAAATGACTGCGGACAAATGACCCTAACAAATCTAATGATGGGTATGAATGGTTGCATGTGAGAGGTAAGGTTCATGGACTAACACCTGATGATGAAATTTTAACGGATTCTGGTGGATTTGATAGCTAGACATGATTGTTTACGAATCCCTGATTTCGTAGCGCATCCAGTGTAAATCCGGGGTTTTGTACTACGAAAACTAACTTCGAATCCCCAATTTCGTAGTGCATGTAGTGTAATTTCAAGACTTTGTGCTACGAAAACACTTAGACAGTTTCGTAGCATGTTCAAATTTTGAAATGACTAGACACATGAAACTTTTGAAATGATATGGGATTCATAAGGGGTAAAACAAGGTCGTTGAACTTTATTTGATGATGGAAATGAGACTCTAACCCTATGACTTAGACTCTAAAAACATAAAAATGACTTGACCATGTCTAACACAAAAACTTTGGAACCATGCAGGTTGTCCAAAATTTAAAACTTTTACACTGATAACACATCTATTTGACCTTCGAATATAGGGATATCGAAGTTCCCTTGTACCTTTAAGGGGGTGGTGCCTCCGAAGTGAATGTTGGATGAAGATGGGTCCTTGGTGCGCATTCATCGAAGGATCTAGGAAAAGTTGTCCATGATCTTGTTCTTCTACTGCTTGAGGGATTCATCGAGCAACAACTTTATAAAATCTCTTGCTTCCTCATCTTTCTTTTCTTCCTCAATGGGAGGTTGTTGGTGTTGGCAGTGACAGTCTTGCAAGGGTTCAACAAGTTCAAGTCCGAACCTCTTATACCTTGACCTCATTGGGGACATGCACATAAAAATAGAAAAAGAGCGGACCACTATGATACCAGTGATCCATATTTATGCAAGAATAAAATGAAATACAAATATAAACATAAACACAAAGTTACATCGAAAAGAAAACTTTAATTCATTAATAACAAAGTATTGAAAACTTTTACATGCAAAATGGAAATAAACCAGTTCAAGCAATGGTAGCTTATCTTTGAGAAGAGATGTGGCAACTACATAACTTATGAGTTATGTTACAATGAGGTTCAGAGGTCTGTTTTTATTAAGAAACAACGAGAAACCCTAGAAATCCAAAAACCTAACCCTAGGAGATGAAGAGACAAAAGTTTGTGGGGCGAGTTGGGGTTAGTTGGAAAGTCAAATTCTCGGGGAATCTCCATTTAATTATCATAATACTTCATTTCGAATATCTCCATGTGGAAGCAGAAAAAATACTTGTAAATTAACTATGCACTTTTATGGTCTCTCTGTTTTCCCCAAAAACGTCTTTTAGACCCTGAAAACAACTCTAGAAGTTTAGGACCTATAAACTACCAAAAATAGTAAGTTGTGCTACAATTAAGGACACTAAAAGAAATAATGGCGGGGGTCCAAGTGGAATAGGCGGTTGGACAATAATATACACCTAGATCAGTCCTCCCCCTTTAGGAAGCAATGGTCCCTATTGCGTTGAGTTCCTCCATGAGATGGGGAACTTCTGTTGAACTTGGTCCCTGGTCATCCACTTGTCTTGGTGCAGGAGTTGGCCAACTTTGACAGCTTAATACACTTGGATACTCTGTTGGTGATTTTCTTGATCCATGTGTCCATAATTCAATCAATTATGGCCTTTTCCATGCAGTCTGGATTGAGCTTTGTTGTTATTAGTTGTTCTTCAATGTTTGATATGTCCAACAATGGTGGCAAGTATGATCAAAGGAGGTCCACATTGAACACTTGGTACAGGCTAAGGAATGGGGGAATGTTGAGCTCAAAAGAGTTATCACCCACAACCTTAATGATTATGTAAGGCCCGTATCAGAGTGGTCGGATCTTCCGATGGGTTGGAGTAAGGAATTCTTTTTACAAATGCAACAAAACTTCGTCACCCACCTGAAACTTATGTGGCACCTGATGTTGATCATGTCATTGCTTGTACTTGGCATTGGACTTCTCCAAGATGTCATGAACCTATTGGTAGGTGTGTTGTATGCATTCAATAATCTTGTTTTCTTTAGCAACCTTGGATTGTACATGTGTGTATTTTGTCTATTTAGTCTCATGAGGCATGATAACATCAATAAGACACAATGCTTGAAATTCCAAACCCACTTGAAAGGGACTGTGACCAGTCAAGCTATGAAGAGATCTATTATAGTTGTGTTGCACATAGGGGTGACTCATCCTAGGTTTGTGGATGCTTGGAGTTGTACATGCAGAGTATGTGCACTATCATCCTGTTCATGACCTTTGTATGGCCATCATTATGGGTATGGAATGAAGTCGACTTGGTGAGCTTGGTGTCCAATAGTGTCTAGAGGCTCAACCATAATGTTCTCAGGAGCTTGCTATCCCAATTTGATATAATGGTCTACAAGATCCCAAAATGTACCCACACTCGTTCAAAGAAGAGTCTGGTGTTGAAAATAACAACCAGAAATGCTAAAAATAAAAATTTTAAATATAGCATTTCTATAGATAGAATTTTAGGATATATTCAAATTTTAATTTGTCCTTGAATTAAAATTCGAATTTAGTCTCACTAGCTGTTTGAAAAATAATTAATTAATTCATCTTGAGTTAATCGGTTGAAGAAATTCAAACATGAAGTCTTTGTGAAGACATGCAACAATTATCCCTTTGATTGAGGAATTTATCCCTTAATTAAGGAGATAAGGATGATTTGTATTTGAGTTGTAATTAGTTAGCTTAATTAACTGAGTTAAGTCCAGTTAAATTAGTTCCAAACAGTTTGAGGAACTAATTGTGAGTTCAGTCAGTTAATGCATGCATGCATGCAACTAGTGTTCTCCAGATAACTGAATATTCTCTCATAAATAACTCATGCATGTCTGTTTAGACAAAGACCCAGTTGAGATTAAAGGCAGGGACAATGTACTATCAATTGCTATAATATTCCCATGTGAATATCTCTTGCATGCAGAAGGAATTCATTCCTTGAGGATTGTGCAGTTACTACAATGGTTAGAGCAGTGTGTGAGGTGAGAATCACATAGGTGAAAGCTGGAGGACTTAGGAGAAACTGCGCAAGGAAATAGGAGGCTTGGAGGACTGAAGGAAGGCATATGTGTTGTCTATTCTATCTATGAGCAGCAAAGATGGATTGTATTGAGAGCTGGATAGTTTGAGAGCTAAAGCTTTGTGTAACCCTGAGATATTTCCACTTGTATGATAATACGGATAGCGAGGTTTTTAGCTGAGGTTTTCCCCAGAGTATTCTTCTGTGTTTCATGTGTGATTGAATCTTCTTCTCTGTTATATGTGTTCTATTTGATCTTGCTCAAAATCGATTAAGCTTCCCCAAGTTTGATTGTAGAAGTAGATTAAGTATTTTGCTTTAATACATTTGCATAATTAAATTTATTCTACAGAGATAATTTTACATGGTATCAGAGCAAAGTTGATCAAGTGGGAGGACGAATATACAAAGAGGGAGAACGCTGTCTCTGTTGTTGATTGTAGGTAACAAAGTCATTTCTTATCACATCTCAAAGTTCACCCCATGTGTTTTTCAATGGGTTTGAGGACTCAAGTATGTCTAGATGGAAGCTCAAATTACATAGCTGGAAGTATGCATGGAAGCGGTATGAGAGGACAATGGTTTTTAGGACTTCATTGATCAAGAAGTCCCAAGCCCGTCAGTAGCCTTAAATGCCCAAGAATTGGCGGAATGGAAGAAATGTGTGGTGAGAGTGAGGAGGATTCTTCTGGAGGGAGTTCGAGACCATATTGTCTCAAGTCTCCATGGGAAGGAGACTCTATTTTCAATGTGGAAGACAATGAAGGATCAATATCAGAACAAAAACGACCAGAGGAAGCTGGCACTGAAGGACAAGCTTCGGAAAATCAAGTGTGAAAAGGGCGACACGATCTCTACATATCTGAACAAGCTCACCACCTATAGAGATGAGCTTGGAAGTGTAGGAATCATGATAGCTGATGACGATATGGTGAGTCTTGCTCTCCTCAGTCTTCCTAAGGACTGACATAGCTACCAAGAGTCAGTGAATGGAAGAGAGAAACTACTAGATTGGGAATGACTGTGGTCAGATCTGATGCAGGAGGAGATCAGGAGAAGCACCAGAGATGGTTCTTCATCTAAGCATGATGATGAAGAAAATCTAGCCTTAGCAAGTAAGGCGAGGAAAGGGAAAGGGAAGGCTTCCCATTCCAAATCAAGTTCTTCCCATGGTGGGAAGAATATTGACAAATCTAAAGTGAGATGCTTTAATTGTCATCAGGTGGGCCATTATGCAACTAATTATCCATTGAAGAAATCCAAGAAGGGATCCTCGAAAGGATCAGATGGTGAGGCACTGGCCTCACAATTCGAATTGGATTTTACCCTCATCACATGCATGTTTTCATCGATGATGGGTTGTGTTTGGTATCTGGACACTAGAGCCTCATTCCACATGACCGAAGATAAGAATTTATTCAGTACCTTGGAGGAGAAAGATCTCCAGATGCGCATAGAGATGGGTGATGATGGAAAGTATCATGTTTCAGAGGGAGCATGGAGCTCCTCTCACCCTGACTGATGTAAAGTATGTGCCTAGACTGAAGAAAAACTTGGTATTGGTCACGATGTTGGAAGACGAAGGTTATGATGCAGTCTTCAGTAAAGGAAAGGCGTTCCTCAGATACATAGCCACGGATCAGACCAAGAGGATTAGGATTCGAGTGAAGAATCTCTACAAGCTGGAGGTAGATGACTATGCTACATTAAGTTGAAAATTAGAATTGGTGCAAAGCTAAGACATTGGCGAGTTATGGCATAGAAGGTTGGGCCACTTGCATCATGGGGCCTTGAAGATAATGCAACAGATTTCTACTGGACTTCCCAAAGGTAAACTTAAGCAAGTGGACACATGCAAAGGTTGTACCTTGGGTAAGTATGCAAAATATTCCTTTCACGATCGAGACCGTTGAGCTGAAGCAATCTTGGAGCGAGTTCATACAGATGTGTGTGGACCATTCTCGACAACCTCCACTGCTAAACAAAGGTACTATGTTATTTTCATTGATGATTTTTCTCATAGATGCTGGATCTATTTCATGATGAAGAAGGACCAAACCTTCTCAAGGTTTTGTGAGTTCAAAGCCTTGGTTGAGAAAGAATACAGAAAGAAGATTAGGGCCTTGCAAAGCGACAATGTTGGAGAGTATGTCTCTCAAGAGCTTAACGACTTCTGCGTAGCAGAAGGAATTAAACGTGAGTTGACGGCACCTGATAACCCACAACAGAATGGGGTGGCTAAGAGGAAGAACATAACGATTATGGGAACAACTCGGGCGATGCTACATGACCAAGGATTACCACTTCATTTGTGGGCTGAGGCGTGCAACACAGTGGTTTACTTGCAAAATAGAAGCTCGCATTGCATACTTGGGATGAACACACCATAGGAATCTTTCTCCGGGAAGAGACCGGATGTGGGTCACTTTAGGATCTTTGGCTCATCGGTTTATTTCCATGTGATCAAGGATGCCCGGAAGAAGCTAGAGCCGATAACAGAGTTGGGGATACTTGTGGGGTACACTGATACTCCCCATAACTATCGGGTGTATTTGCCTACTAGTCAGAGGATAGTGGTTCGCATATATCTTACGTTCGATGAGCTAAAGGTCATGCGAGTTTCCCTTGAGAGGGAGCTTAAGATGCAGGCAGAGGAGGAACTCTTGGTTCCTAAGGAGGAGTAGCCTCAGACTGATGCGGAGAAGTCGCATGCAGATGTTTCAGGAGTGGAGACATCCACTCATGCAGAGTCTTCTAGAGATGGGAAGAAGCACACGAGGGAAGCTGACAGATTGTTGTCGGATGCAAGAGAGAATGTGGGAGAAACATCTTCTCAGTGCAGACGGAGGAGGTCACCTGAGTGGTACACTGATTACATGGCCCTTGTTGGGGAATGTGTAGATACTGAACCATCTTCCTTTGAGGAAGAAGTGCAACAACCAGTTTGGATTGATGATATGGTGGAGGGGTATGACTCCATAGTTTGGAACAACATTTGGGATGTGGTTCCAAGACTGGAGAACAAGTCAGTTGTGAGTTCCCATTGGCTTTACAAGGTAAAGCATGTTGCTGATGGTAGTGTGGAGAAACATAAGGCAAGGTTTGTTGCCCGTGGTTTCTCACAAGTCGAGGGGATCGACTATGATGAGACTTTTGCTCCTTTATCAAGGTACTCATCTATCAGATCGATGTTGGAACTACCAGCACATATGGGTTGGAGGATCCATTAGATGGATGTGAAGACTACATTCCTCAATGGAAAGATTGAGGAAGAGGTTTAAATAGAGTAGCTGGAAGGATTTGAGACCTTTGATCATGAGTTGCATGTGTGCCGACTCAAGAGAGATTTGTACGGGCTGAAGTAAACACCTCGTGCTTGGTACACCAGGATTGACAACTACTTCATCGGGTTGGGATTCACAAAGAGTGAAGCAAATGCGAACTTGTACCACATCATGGTGGAAGTTAAGCAGTTGATCATTGTTATTTATGTTGATGATCTCATATTGATAGGTGATGATCAGTTGATCATGTCTTGTAAGGAGGACCTTGCAAGAGAGTTCGAGATGAAAGACATGGGTCTCATGCACTACTTTCTAAGCATGGAAGTGTGGTAGAAGGATGGGGAAGTGTTTGTGTCTCAATGCAAGTATACCAATGAGATACTCAGGAGATTCCACGTGGAGAAGTGCAAGCCCATGTAGACTCCTCTAGCAGGTAACTGGAGGAAGGAGGATGCTACTTCAGGTGAGGTAGTAGAGGCTACTGTGTATCGACAACTTGTGGGTTCATTGATGTATTTAGTGAACACATGACCAAATTTTTTCTTTGTGGTGAACCAGCTAAGTCAAGCTATGGTTCAACCTACCAAGCTATTTTGGAAGGCAACGAAGCATGTTTTGAGATACCTCAGAGGCACATCCCAGTATGGATTATGGTAGAGACAGTCAGAGGGAGTGAATCTACAGGGCTTCACAAATTCAGATTGGGCAGGGAGTCCATTAGATCGGAAGAGCACATCAGGAGGAATTTTCAACCTTGGTTCAGCTACAGTTTCTTGGTACAACAAGAAATAAAGGTCAGTTGCACTTAGCTCAGCAAGGGCTGAATACATGGCTGCAAGTTAGGCAACATGTGAGGCCATTTGGATGCGAAAAATTCTAGTTGGTTTGTTTGACAAAGGATGGATCCAACTGTGATCTATTGTGATAATCAGAGTTGTATCAAACTCTTTGAGAATCCAGTATTTCATGACAGGTCCAAGCACATAGAAATTCGATATCATGATCTCAGAGACTGTGTGGCGAGGAGGATCATGTTGTTGCAGTATATTTCGACTGAGGAGCAAGATGATGACATTTTGACTAAGGCATTGTCAAAGTGTAAATTTGAGTTCCACAGAGACAGGGTCGGGGTGGCAGATAATCTCTTTCTTGTTGAGAGGGAGTGTTGAAAATAAAAACAAGAAATGCTAAAAATAGCATTGCTATAGATAACATTTCAGGATATATTCCAATTTTAATTTGTCCTTGAATTAAAATTCAAATTTAATCTCACCGGCTATTTGAAAAATAATTAATTAATTCATCTTGAGTTACTTAGTTGAAGAAATTCAAACATGAAGTTTTTGTGAAGACATGCAACATTTACCCCTTTGATCGAGGAAGTTATCCCTTAATTAAGGAGATAAGGATGAGTTGTATTTGAGTTGTAATTATTTAGCTCAGTTAACTAAGTTAAGTCCAGTTAAATTAGTTCCAAACAGTTTGAGGAACTAATTGTGAGTTCAGTCAATGCATGTATGCATGCAACTAGTGTTCTCTAGATAACCGAATATTCTCTCATAAATAACTCATGCATGTCAGTTCAGACAAAGACCTAGTTGATATTAAAGGCAGGGACAATGTACTATCAGTTGCTAGAATATTCCCATGTGAATATCTCTTGCATGCAGAAGGAGTTCATTCCTTGAGAATTGCGCAGTTACTATAGAGGTCAGAGCAGTGTGTGAGGTGAGAATCACACAGGTCACAGCTAAAGGACCTAGGAGAAATTGCACAAGGAAATAGGAGGCTTGGAGGACTGAAGAAGGAATATGTGTTGTCTATTATGTCTATGAGCAGCAGAGAGGGATTGTACTAAGAGCTGGATAGCTTGAGAGATAAAGCTTTGTGTAATCCTGAGATATTTCCACTTGTATGATAATACAGATAGCGGGGTTTTTAGCTGAGGCTTTCCCCAGAGTATTCTTCTGAGTTTCATGTGTGATTGAAGTTTCTTCTCTGTTATATGTGTTCTGTTTGATCTTGCTCAAAATCGATTAAGCTTCCGCAAGTTTGATTGTAGAAGTAGATTAAGTATTTTGCTTTAGTACATTGCATAATTAGTTTAATCTACAGAGAAAATTTCTACATTTGGCAATGTCCTTTGTTGTTATACACTTCTTACAGTCCGCCAATATAGCCATCTTAAAAAATCTATCCATGACCATAAATATATAATCATTACCATGCGTGGTAAAAGGGAGGCCAAACATATGGTCCATGGAGATTGATTCCTAAGGTTGGCTGGGAGTAGACATAGGGGTTAATAAGGATTGCTTCATGATGGTTGGCTTGGAGATGGCATAGGCAGTGCAAGATATGATATATTTTCCAACATCCTATTGAAGTTTTGGCCATTAAAAATAATTTTATGGTACGACCATAATTTTATCCACACCAAAGTGTTATGCGATGCAACTGTAGTGCGCCTCCCAAATCAGTTTGGCATGCTCACTTGAAGGAACAAAATGGTGGCTCAAGTAGCATAACTTACCACTTTGGGAGATGATCTTACTGCATTGCTTAACAGAGATCAAACAGATGGCAATAGGTGGGCCTACCTCTGGTATATTGTATAACTTATTGATAAAAATAATAATAATAGTGTGAGGCCTAGACTCATACATAAGTATGGTTTTCCTAATGACACAACACAAAATTCAAGAGGAACAACGTCACACAATAGCTTATCTTTGAAATAAACTAGTTAGGCATTGTTGGTCGACGCAAAGATCTCGTTCTTGGTGGAGTCACCCGATGGTGTATGGCTGTAAGTGTGGTGTGGTCGGCAGGCCCAACCGCTTAAAGACTTCTACCAAAATGAGGTTCTCTTTGCTACTATTGTCTGAAATGAACTATAATGATAACCCCTTCTCCCACATCTATGAGTGGAAGAGACACTCCCCTTCCTCTGGGACTTCAGGCTCAATCTTATAAAATTTGGTGGTGACAACGGTGGCACTGAACTCTGCATCAATACTTTTCTTTCCTTTTGAAATTCCCCTTGTCGGGGTCTAACTCTGAGTCGGAATATGCATCTGTCTCTAAAGCCCTCATCTTGGCCAGTAGTGACTACTTAGCACGACACTCACTTGTGTTGTGATTGGGGCTCTTGACTTCCCGTGTCTTTCTTCATTTTGTGGCATTGTCCTTTTCTTACGGCTTAAATAGGTTATCCTGGGTCACCCTACCTTGGATTTTCCATTTTTTTTATGTGGTTTGGGATCTCCTTTTCCCTACTTTAGATTTGTATATCCAAAGTCTCGCTTATTCTATTTAAATTTTTTCTTAATCTTCACAACATAACAATATGTTTCACCAAGAAAGGAGATGTCCAAGAACTCGATTTCGTCCTGAAGGTATTTATGCAGACAACTGTGGTAGTTGAGCACCAAAATATCACCTAGAGTATTTGATACCCGATTCCGTGCGTAGATTATGAAAAATATTTGTGAACTCATGCACATATTGGTCCCTTTTCTACCGTAGCGTGGTCCATTGTATGTATTTGTCTTCATAGCTCCCCACGAAGTAATATTGTTCCTTGACAGTGTCTTAGAAAGAGTTCCAAGTGGGCATGAATGTGAATAGAGAGGGTTCCTTGACCCTTTTCTCACAGTACGTTTCTCATCATTCCTTGACAATGGGGAGCGACCTTAAGAGGTGAAAAAGTAATCTTCTCCCTGTCGGAGAAATTATGGACTGAAAGATAACCCTCCAACAAGTTCAACCATTCAACTACAATATTTGCATCTATTTGACCTTCAAATATAGGGATATCGAAGTGCACTTATACCTTGAATGGGGTGGCACCTCTGAAATGACTGTTGGATGACAATGCGTCGTCGGTGGGTATCCGTCAAAGGATCTGGGCAAAGTTTTTCATCATCTTGTTCCTTTGCCTCTCGAGGGCTTCTTCGAGCAACAATTTGATAGGATATCCTACTCCCTCATCTTTATTTTCTTCCACCATGGGAGGTTGTCGCTGTCAGCGGGGACGATTTTGCAAGTGTTCAACCAGTTCAAGTCCCAACTCCTTATACCCTGACCTTGTCGGGGACATGCAAAAGAATATAGAGAAATAACAGACTGTTTTGATTCCACTGATCCAAATTTATGCAATAATGAAATGAAATATATATATAAATAGAAACTCAAAGTTATAGCGAAAACATAACTTTAATTCATTAATAAAAAAGTACTAAAAACTATTACATGCAAAATGGAAATAAACTAGTTTAAGCGATGATAACTTATCTTTGAGAAGAGATGTGGTGGAGACATGCCTTTTGAACTGTGTTACAATGAGGCTCGAAGGCCTTCTTATCATTAAGAAAAAATTGGAAACCCTAACCATCTAAAAACCTAACCCTAGGAGATGAAGCGCTAAAAGGTTGTGGGCCTCGTTGGGGTTAGTTGGAACGTCAACTTCCTGGGGTCGTAAGTTTCGAATATGATCTCCGTTTGAATATCATAATACCTCATTTCAAAGATACTTTTCGAGTGTCTCCATTTTCCCCAAATCATATTTTAAGCCCTCAAAACGGATCCAGAAGTTTAGGACTCGAAAAATGCCAATAATAGTAGGTTGTACTACAATTAAGGAAACTGAAGAAACAATGGTGGGGGTCCAAGTGGAATAGGAATGTGGCCACCAATCTCCACTTGGATCACATAAGATGCCACTAAAATAAGAAGTAACATATCAATATTGATGTCACTATTAGGAACTGAAGTGACGCACAAATGAACAAGGATGTTGACACAACTTGAGGTCTTCAAAATCACTTGCAAAAGGTACATTTCAACACAATGGAAATAAATGAGTTGAAGTACATAATGTGACAAATTGTTTGATTACCAATGATTAATGGATACTATCAACAACATGAGACTACCCACAAATAGTGATAATGCGCGTTAATGTACCTAGTACAACGAAAGAAGTGTGAATAGAGGTGTTTAAGTTGAACACTTATAAGAATCTATCAAGTAGTGGAAATTGGTGTATTCCCATTGCTAATAGTGAGGGAATCTTCCACTGATCATTGAAAACCCCAAGGTATGAAGAAAATACTTTAAACCTTATTCCCAAAAAAATTAGTTGGAGTCGATGGGGATGGATTTGATGAAAATAAGGCATTGGGAAACACCTCATCAATCAACATGAGTGTAACTAGGAGGGCCAATAATAGGAAGAACTCAAAGAAAATAATGAGAAAAACATTGATGAGTATTTTTCTTGCATGTACCACACGGAATACCGCAAGGAAAGACTTTATGAATAAGAATAAATAATGAGACTTGCTAACAAAGGCAATGAATCCACCAATAGGGTCAAATGGAAATAAAGGTGTTGCATGAACCCTAATTTGTATTAATGTGAATTTACATCAAACACAAGGCTAGCCACTCGCTCAAACATTGATGATGAAAATCAATGTTGAGCACAAGATCACTCATCAATGATAGAAACAGGGCCAAGGCACTACTCTAGGCCTACTCTCCTAGTAATTTGTCAAAGTTGATAAGAGAAAACTTGTCATCATGAAGTCAATGGGAAACTTCCATACTAACACAAGTGTATGACTAAGATCATGTTGAAGCTAAAAGTGACTTGGCAACCAAGAACAATTGACAAAATGAGTCAAGACATAAGCATGACACATATTGTGACAAACTAATAGACTCAACAATGAACAATGTATAAGTTTGAGACACAAGAGGCATCAATAGACTCTCCATATTATTGGAATATAAACCAACTGGAGGAGTAAACAGATTAAAAAAAAGGGTTTGAGTCCCAAAAGGCCATACTGACCATCATGATGATGATAAGACTCATAACTAGGTGTCCTTTTCAAGGGAAATATGTTTGACACTGCTGCATAATGGCCAAAATACATATGTCTTCCCTTTAATATAAGCACTAAAAAATCGTGACTTGGGAACTTAGACTCAAGAATGCACAATGTATAATTTCTTGGCACAAGAGATGTCAATATGATTTCCATATGACTAAAAGAGAAACCAACTAGATGAATAAAAAGACTAAAAAAAAGGGTTTGATTCCCAAAAGATCATGTTAACTATATTGATGATGATAAGACTCATAAGTAGGTTCCTTGTTTAAGGGCGATATTGCTGACATTGTTGCCATATATAGACAAAGAAACTTTATTCTTGTCCCCTCTTTCTTTAATATTTGTTTTGATTTATTTATTTTATCTTTTTCATATCATATAAATCTTGCAAAAGAATATAAGAATGCTTTGATACAAAGGATGGAATGAGTGTCACGAACAAACAAAGTAGCTCTAGTGCTTGGAACATTCTTATGTTCAACACAAGGGAATCATGCAAGATATGGACACTCGAGGAATAAGGGTGTTAATCTGAAAAGGAAAAATATGCAAGCCTTGAACTTTTAGAGAGAATGCATTGACGTGTCGCTCAAAAAATAGAGCAAGATAGAGCTTGCATTAAGCTAAAAAAGTGCAAGTGATAAATATGTAATGCATTAATATTAATTAACCATTTGGGAGCCTCTAGGGTACAAATCAGAATAAGAGCGGGGAAGAAGTATCCAACTTCAATGCAAAGTCATGACAGAACTAAAGATGACTTATGATCCTAAGAAGAAAACTTCAACATGGGTGCCAAGTGAAAACAAGGCACTTTCTAGAACACCCATAACAAGGTAGGATCTACCACACAATTTATGACACTTTTCAATAGAAAGAAGGTTTGACATCACAATTTGGTGGGGTCAATCCTAAGGCAAAAATGGAATAGGAAACTGATAATGCATAATGCAACATGGTGAACCTAACCTATATGCCGATTTTAAGATCCAACACTTGTCATAGTAGATAGACTAAGAAATACCCAAAGAAGATGTCTTTGAAGTCTGATAAATATAATTAGCAACACTAAGCCAAAAGTTAATACATGTCGTATATAAACCTCTGATAAAATCTTGTGTTATAGAATATAAAACTTGAAAAAACTTTCTCTATATGTACAATATGGTACAATTAGCAACTTAACATTGTGGCTTGCGCATAATAGTTCTTAAGGCCAAGCCCCTTATGAGGCTTAGACCAAGGACTCTTTTGGTAGCCAAGGCCCCGTTGACTGTGTTGGAAATTCATCAACCAATGGGGTCTCCCAAGTATGGAGTCCTAATTAGACCTCACACCGTTTGGAATAGGAATCCCAACCAGGAAACAAGGATCGTTTCCATTATTCTTTGGAATTCGCCTTGGCTATAATTATCAACATAAGAGATTATATAAACAATCTTTGAAACAAGCAAGTTGACACCATTAGGCATACAATTACAATGTATATAAGGTACTCTCACTTCAAGGAAAGAGAGAGTGAACCCCTAGAATAAGAGTAATAGTACTATCCTAAAAGAGACACACAATAGCATACAAAGAATTAATTAACCTATAAAGTAGTTCACAATATAACAACAATCATAAAAGAAAGTAACAACACACATTAAACAAGAATACCAAAGCCAACGAAATAGTTCATTTTCATGAATATGTGTTAACATAAACATGCACTCCAAATAATGAAAGAATAGTCTCACAATCATTCAACACATAAGCATGAAAGTGCATTGGCTCTGAGAGCTTCATATATGAAGTGAATTTCCAAAGATACACAATTACGACGTTGCCACACTAGCCCCTATAGTGGAACATTAAGTTACTACTTGCTCCTTCAAAGAAATATATTCTCTCTTATGCCAAGCTTGAGAAGCCAACGTGACAAGTCCAAGTCCATTTGTTTGATGCATGAGGGTTTATTTACAACAAATGAGGTGAATTTCCACCTCCCATGAGACTATTGACCTTCCTCATGAATCTTGAACTCCTTCTATGACTATTCGAATTCCTATGTGACTTGCGAGATTTTGCATGACTTCAAAACTTTGTTCTTCATCTTCACCCTCCAAAGGCTCTAGATGAGATGCCACCATTCTGTCATGGTCCAGGGTTTCTTTATGTCATCATGATGGTTATTCCAATGCTTCTTCCCTGTAGGCGCTTTCTTGTAAATCATATTTAACATATTCCTTGAGAATCATCTTTTCATGTGTACATGGTTCACTTGCAAAACAAGTTCACTCATGACAAGGCAAGGTCAATCTAAAAATTATCTAATATACCTCCTCTTTTCTCACGAAAGAGGTTGATTGTGAAGGACCTATACAAGGGATGAGAGGGAGAGGCTTTGGAGGAATTATGCAGATGAGCTCAATAGTGACTAGGGGTTGACCATGTGGTTCACTAAAACTATGTAATACACAACAAGGACAAGCTCTTCTGGGTCCTGTGTAGTGGGAGAGTCCAATAGACAAGGGTGGAATGGCTGTTGACTATGACTACACAATGCACAATGCTTAGGGAAGAGGAGGCATGGATTGCATACTTGAGCTTCATAGGGACTAAGGGATGACCCCACTATTCACTAGAAATGTGTAGTGCATAGTAGGAGGCCAAAAAAGGCAAGGGATTGTGCAGTGAGGGGTTTCAATGAGCAAGCGTGAAAGACTAGCCATTGTAACTATGCAATGCGTAGTGATCGAGGGATAAACTTAACAAATTGTGCAATTGAGGGTTGCAGTGACCCAGAGGTGACATACTTCACACTATAACTACTTAATGCAGAGTAGGAAGCTCCTTGTATTAAAACATTGCGCAGTTGGACAAGGTAAGGGGACAAGGAGGAAAGGTAGTTCAATGTAACTATACAATGCATAATAGTTGAAGGGGAGTCTTAGGTGACTATGAAATTGGGCATGATAGTGACATAGGGATGAACCCTATGTCTACTGAGGTTGCAAAATGCACACTAAGGGAAAAGTTGGCCAAGGCATTGCGTTGTTGAGCGAGTGAAAGAGGAAAAAGTGATAGGTTTGGGTACTGTGATTTCGTACTGCAAAATTGAGCAAGGGAAGGGCCCAAGGATGACCTCAATGTCCACTTTAAATACGTAGTGTGAAACATTGGAAAAGGTTGGTCAAGGACTACACATTGAGAAAATGTAGTCAGTAGAATCGAGTGCCTGAGCTTTTGAATTATGCAATGCATAGTTGAGGAGGTTGTCCTCTATGATTGCGTATTGTGCAGATCCAAGAGGTAAGGTTTCATCACTGTGGCTTGGATATGCACAGTGGATAGTTGGAGGAGGCTGAGGGATCAATCACGAGTCATGAAAGTTGAGAGGACTAGGAAAAATCCAAAATTGACTAAGTGTGGAATCAATGAGACAAGAAAGTGAGAGTAAGAAAATATGACAATTTGTAAACATGGCCACACACACTTATACAAACCAACACATGACCAAAAGACATTCAGTAACTAAATTGAACATGTACATGGTGAAACGACAGTAGAGTGACACTTATTTCTAAGTGCAACAATTGAAATGTAACTTTATGACACTTAGAATACAAGTTACGACAGAAATGTTGACCTCAACAAGAAAGTGTGCTAAGTTGTGGGAATGTGTCTAGTGTGTATTCTTATGAGATATAAGAACAACTATTGCAAAAGAGTGTGCTAGAGCTGCCTCTAGCGACGCACCAAAGTGTAATACATGAAGGAGTACAATTAGGTAAAAGTGAAACTTGTGACAGTAACTAAAAGTGAAACTGACACTTACAGAAGCTAAAGTAAGTGAAAGTGACGCATGCTAAAGCAACGAGAAAACAAAAGTGACACTTGTGAAAGTGAAAGCAAGCAAAAACAATAGTCATGAAAATGAAAGATACACTTGTGAATGCAAAAGGTGAACAAAAATGACAGTTGAGAATACTCATTGGAATGATGATACAATTGCCTCTAAGAGTGAGAGAGACTATCAAATAATGTTGCACACTGGCGATCAACATGGATTCCACATTGAAACTTTCCAAAGCATTGTCGGGAGGGGCTATGAAAGGGTTGTGAGTTGTACGATACCTATTACCAAGGAATGTGCAATGCTTTTCTGTATAGGTAAACATTGACTACTGAGCTTGCAAGAAAGAGGTGCACTTGAAAATGCATCAAAGGCTAAGCATGTGGTTTCAATAGTTAAAATATAGAAGAAGGCCTAAACACTCATAAGAAGGCTTAAACACTAAAAAAAATCAACCAATCATGAGGTCATTATGTTCAAATTGGAACAACAAATCGTAAGATCACAAGGAGGCTCCAAAATTTGAGTGGAGGCAAAATTTTGGAGGGTGTTTATCGCAACGACAACACACCCATAATTTCTAGTTATGGGAGAAAAGATGATTGATCAACCATAGTCATGGCTTCAAGGAAATCCTCCTGTGAAGGCAATTTAACATCTAATAAATCGTGAGAACTAGAATAATCAAAAGGAGAAATCAAGGGCACCCATGCCTCCATTGTAAAGATTACTTAATCAATTGTTGGGACAAAGTTGGCAAAAGGAAAACATGATTTTAAAGGACCTATTCTTAAAACCAATTGAACATTGAGGATATGATGTCACATAATTCACTTGTGTTGAGGGAGATTGTACTTGAACACTAGGAACATACAAAGGGGTATTTAGAGCTAAGTTGAATTAGGATGGTGATTGCTAGACACAAGTTGATCAATAGTTATAATTATTTCATTGTGAGGAAAATACATCATTGATAGAGAATAGACACCATAAAATTTATAACATAAACATTAACTTACCAAAGGAGAATATTAAATTCCAAAGGTCCATAAACAACCATGGGATTGACTAAGATAGCCTTCCCACCCAATGTGACATGAAATTGAGGAAGAATACCCAGAGATTTAGTTGTTCTATCATAAGCCAACAATTGACTTGTAATAGTTACCAACTTTTGAGAGCCCAAAGCTTTCCAAGTGAAGGAGGATAAAGTACTTATAGAGGATCCTTCATATACTATACATCGATAGGTATTTTTGGAATAAAATCCAACCTTTATTTGGAAAGGTGTAGAATAAGGAAGATGGGCTCAATAAGATGATCCTAATCAAAGGAAACATTGCTAAAATATGGACACAGTACACTTAAAATGACTGGAATTCCCACTCATTTAGAAGAACATGAACTAGAAATGAGGAAGGCGTGGTCAATATACACTTCAACCTCCAAAAGAGGAGCGGGATCAACTAAAGATTGTATTGGCTTGACCATTTCATCGACCAATGGTTAAGTAGGTTGTTGAGAAACCATAAGAGGTTTGAAACTAGAAGAACCTTCAGACCCATACCATAATATTTGTACCATTGAAATCTCATGACATAAATAAATAAGGTGATCACCCTTACAAAGCCTACAAGGGAATATAAGTTTAAATATTCTTCGCATAGGTCTCTGAATAATGTCAATGCACCCATCATGACTCACAAGGGATAATTTTTCATATCTAAAGTGACTTGCAATGGCCAAAATAATTCTCCCAACACAAAGGAATTCATAGATAAAGATATTCCTAAGCCTCCAACAACAAATGCTCAAGATTTGGAAAAGTGGAAGAAATGTGTTGCAAAGGTGAGAATGATCATACTAGAAGGAGTTCGAGATCATATTGTCTCAAACCTCCATGGGAAGGATACACCATATGCAATGTGGCAAGGCTTGGTCGACTTGTTTCATAATAACAGTGACCACAAGAAGCTCACACTGAAGGACAAGCTTCAAAAGATAAAGATGGAGAAGGGCGACTTTCCAATACCACAATAACTTAGCAGGTTCACTCAATGTCGGGATGAGCTTGGGAGTGTCAGTATTACAATCGCTGAAAATGATTTAGTCAGCCTTGTTACGTAACACTTTGTCACTGTCCATGTACTCCCCATTCCATGATCCTGGAGGACCTCTACAGTGAACCCTACATGCTTTCCCTTCATGAAGAAACTCCCATTATGTCCCTCTTCAAGAGCAAAACAATTCCTTTTGCACCATTTCCCCAAAAATTTCTATTTTTTCTAGTTTACATGACCAACGCTAATGGCCTTTGTCCTCCTCGTGCTGATATTCAGGGATCAACACTATCCCTAGCACCGACTGGAGCGACTGAGCTTTGTTCCAGTTGCGGTGATCCTATTATGGAAAGTTTTTTAAATATAGAGCCGAAGCTTCCAACTCTAGAAGCTTCGTAACAGAAGTTTGGTAAATGGTTTGGCTGGATGGGGTCGAGGATGTGAGTTTGGGTTCCTTTCCCCTGTAATGATGGGACTACCTCAAGAAATAAGACCTTCTCCCATGAGAAGAGGATCCATCTCCCATCCATTGTCCTGTATAAACCTCCCTTTTTCCCAAGCACAAGCTAGTGCTAATGTGGGTGTGCTAGTGCTAATTATGTTTGGAGTAAACAACAAGCTATTCATAATTGTAGCTCTCTAGTTGTGTGAGGGATAAGTGTGAATTTGGTTTAGTGTTTAAGCCTAAAGGGAAGAGCCTTAAAACTATTATTGTTGAGTCCATCATGGAATGCTAGCAGAAGTGTGTGGAAACTTGGTTTTGTAGGAGGAGAATGGAAATGTCGAGACAATGATTGTAATGTCTTCTTGATTCAATATATATGCAACTACCGATTGGTCTCCTACATGATTTGTCATCTTACTTGTTCATGGCTTAATGTTTCTTGAATTGTTAAGTATGTTGAATTACAATCTGTCTATTATCACGGTTGTTGTTTACTTGTTTCAGGTGTTTGAAGAAGGAAGCGAGAGATAGTTGGAGTGAGAAAGCAAGGACATCATCAAACGGGATAAGCGTACTAAGAGGTAGGCCCTCTTAATTGGTTATAACCTAAGGAAATCTTCCATAGAATGTATTATTTGTGGCTAGACCCATTATCAAGCTAGAGGAATTTGTTTGTGTCCGCACTTATAATTTTAATTCACCACAAATTGGCAACTCCGCTGGGGAGCCATCCTTCTGTTTATCTTGTCTTAGATTTCATGATTTCGTGTGAACTTTTCTAGTTCCACTTTTTCCCTTTGGTTCTATTTCTTTTCTCCTGCTTATTGATCTGAGTTTGAAATTCATAGCAATAGATCTGGTCCCTATTTCATTTTTTTTCTTGGCTCCCTCGTTGAGCGCTCTTAATCCACTAACAGTCGCGCCAATCAATGCGATATGCTGAGGAACATTCATGCAGACTAGCCTATGGCACTTGTTGTCAATCAGGTAGTCACGCTGATTCCTGTAAGTGAAGATTAGGGTTTGTCCCCAATCTTGGCCAGTGTGTTTTGCTCTCATGATTTCGACCCTGTAATCCTTTTAGACTATTTTCCCCCCGACTAGAAAGCTGCTTTTCATTTGGTTTTGTTTTCTTGTTGGCTTATCATATTTCTTCTTGATTTCTAGAGTCATTGGATGGTCAGTGACACTAGGGCATCTAGATCGTCATCCATTCAGCTGATTGTGAACTAAGTAAGTCAAGTTTTAGGTGTACTTACTCCTTGCATTTTGTTTGCGGTCCTTTTATGACTTTGACCTCCATTACACAAGTTTGAAAAGGTTTCGTTTGCTTGTCTAAACATTTCTTTTCAAGAATAGATTACACTGCTTGTCTTGTTGTTGGTAAAGTCAGTGCTTCATTAGTCTAAACGAGTCTCTCTTTTCATGTTTTCATTTGCTTGAAGAGCCGATTGTCTTGAAAAAAATTCATTGGAGTGTTGTATGCGAAAATTTCATTTCGTTGTTTCATGAAAATAGTGAAATTCTAGTTTGTTGCATCATTGTGGTATGATAGCCTACACCATTAAAAACTAGGATTGCATTGGCATTTGAAAAGGAAAAGAACTCTTTTTTCTTTCGAAAGGACCATTAGAAATGTGATTGTCAAGAAATTAGGAGTTGGAATGCATTTTTCATTAGTTTATTTTTTGCATTTGATTGTGTAGTTTCTACCCTCTCTAGTGTAGGCAATTCATCGAATTGAAAGGGCCTTGCCTCATTTAGTTGCATTTAAGGTTTTTCGAGTCGCATCGCTAAGGCCTGAAAAACTGAAACATAATTCAAGATAAACTTTAAAATGAGCTCAATTAACTTATGGCGCATTTGACATTTAACGATCGTATCTAGAAGGTCTAGGCTAGAGACGTGTTTCGACGTCTTTAAACCTAGTAGTTATTGTTAGCTTCAACATTAGACAACGCTAGTACGGATTTGTGCTCCCTGTACCGTCGAGTATATAACATGAGACCCCTTTAGGCTACAATCCTTTATCCTTAGGAAGCTGAATTGGCTACCTCGCAAATGTGATACACCGAACACAACATTCGAGGAGATTGCTTGCTCGTACTTCTTGGTTCGCCGGGAGGTATTCTACAGTTCGCAGTTGCCTGGTAATCCTATTTACCTAGATCATCCAGAGTAGTCATTTGATCTTTTTGACTCATTAAACTTAAAACATCATTTGAGCACTTGTCATTTCGAGCTCGTTTCCAATCGAAAGCGATAGAGTCATATTTGTTTGTTTCTTGACTGTTAAAAAATGAAAGAGAACCAGTCCTTTTATGCATCTTAATAATTGATTACCCACGATCTGATAGCATCCTATTAGTCTTTTCTAGACCAAATCGTGAGTTTCCCTTAAAGAACATTTTAAAGCCTAGAAGTTTTTTTTTTTGCCAACTAAGACAAGGTCATCGTGGATGAACCATCTGGTTCATCTAGTTCCTCTTCCTCTCCTTCGTCTAAAGATTGCATGAGGAGTTTTTTCTTGAGTTACTAGAGTCACTCGAGGACCAAGGTGTTGAACTCGAAATTGTTCTAAGCATTCAACCTTTGTCATCTTGTCCTCCACCTACTTTAGATACTGGATCATCTGCTGATCTTGGCTTGGAATCTCTGGACATTCTCGTTCAAACTCCTGAGAGTTCACCGACCACTGACGGTCAGCTTGCACTGGTTATCTATCCTCTGAATCCTATGTTTAACCCTATTGTGATATCACCTCATCGTCCTTATAGTCCATATAACCAACCAGGTGTTTCTTTGGAACTATCCCCTCATACTTCTTCGGACGTTCGTCGTCATTTGTTCCCGAATATGGAACCCGAAGGTGATGCTCCAGTCACCTCTTTGGAAGAGTTAGAAGTTTCTACTCCACACACTGTCGAGGATGAAGAAAAACCTTTTCCTCCTGAAGGTTTCCCTTATACACGGGGTATTCCCGTCAATTTTCCGCCTAACCATATGTCTTTGGCACAATTGGTTTCAGGTATACCTAGTGCCTCATCACTTTACCATAACCCTGTTTGGGCATCGAGCGACATGCCTACTTGAGGACCGTTCATTGTGAACACGACCTCCCAACAGGCTGTTACCTCAGTCCTGATGCAACCATCGTTCAAAACCCCCTTGTATCGTTAGTCAAAGTCACCCGTCTGGTCCAATCGACGGTTTTGAGGAATGTCTCCGTCAGTTCCTCCATCACTCTAGTTAGTGGCCAAGTTGTGCCACCGCCTGGGGGGAAAAACCTGAAAGTTTTTATGGTGTCAGGCGCCACCAATGTGAGTGGATCACAAGCTCACATGCTTGGTATGAACCAACCTTTTTCTGGTGTTATTCACAACCCTGCTGATCCTACTGGATCAAGCAATGTCCAGTGCAATAAGTTCAAAATCCCGTTGGTCCATCTCCGTCGAGTATTGTCCAATATCAACCCCTATGAGGCTCAGGTCCAATACCAAAATCCTTACATTCCATATGGTTCTCAAGGAATGGTTAATAAACCTTACACCCTTCAGTCTGGGTAGTACATTCAGCCTGACTTGTCCACTTTCTAGGGTGTTTATGGCCAGATTCGATTTAGAAATTTTTTAGGCATTGTTCAAGTACCCTTGCCACAACAAGGACAACCTCTACAACAATAAGGGAAATCTTAGTTACCACAAGGGCAACCTTTGTTGCAATAAGGGCTATCCGCACAATAGTAAGGGAAAATGATCCCACAGCAAGGTCAATTGCAACAACCGCAAGGCCAACCCTTGCAACAGTTACAACAAGGCATACAACAACAGATGCAATATGCTCTGCAAACCTCCTAGCCCATGTCTTTGCAGGGCCAACCTCTGCAGCCCTAGGGACAAATTTTGTAGCTACAAGGTCAATCCTTGCAACAAAAAAACCAACCCGGGCAACAACAACCCTTGTATACATATCAGCAGGGTCAACCCTTGCAAGGGAAAGCCCAAGGTCAAATCTTGTAGCAGCAGGCCCAAAATCCTAATGTCCTAGGTCAATGGGTTCAGAATCCTTCTTGCCAAGGGTAGCAGGTGAAAAACCATAATGCCCTAGGTCAACAGGTTCAAAATCCTTTTGGTCAAGGGCAGCAGGTACAAAATCCCTATGTCCAAGGGCAACAAGTGTATCAACCTTATGCCCAAGGATACCAAGTCCAAAATCCTCTTGTTCAGGGACAACAAGTTCACCACCCGTATGTTCCAGGACAACGGGTACAATATCCATATGTCTAAGGTCAACAGGCTCAACAGTCTTTTAACCCATGCGTTGCTTATCAACGACCTATGACCAGATAGTTCCAAGGTATTCAAGGTCAAAATCCTCCCTATGGTCTGTTGGGTTGTGTTATATTCTTTCCACGACTAACCTACGTAGTGAATCGGGGGGTTAGAGGGGGGGCGGAGCCCCC
>APFE030014380.1:0-21712 GCA_000404065.3 Pinus taeda | reverse complement strand
TTAAAATGTTATAAAATGCTTAGGGTTTATTGTTTATAACACTTTAGTAAACACAGTTAATAAACACTCAACAAAAGTTACAAAACGCTTGTTAAAATGTTATAAGATATTTAGAGTTTAGTGTTTAAAATGTTATAAAATGTTTAGGGTTTAGGTTTTATAACATTTTAGTATATTATTTTAATAAACCCTTAAAAAATTACAAAATACTTTTTTAAATGTTATAAAATGGTTAGGGTTTAGGGGTTATAACACTTTGGCAAATCATTTAATAAACAATTAAAAAGAATTACAATACAATTAATTTTTTTTATAAAATGCTTATGTTTTAGGGTTTAGCGTTTAGGGTTTAGGGTTTAAGGTTTACAATTCTTTAGTAAATTCTTTTAAAAAACATTATAACAGTTAACAAATGCTTGTTAAAAGGTTATAAAATGGTAAGGGTTTAGGCTTTAGAGTTTAGGGTTTTGGGTTTAGGATTTAAGGTTTCAAATGTTATAAAATGCTTAGGGTTTAGGGTTTATGGTTTACAATTTATAATACTTTAGTAAATTCTTTTAATAAACAATTAAAAAGTTACAAAACGTTTCTTAAAATGTTATAAAATTCTTTTGATTTTGGGTTTAGGTTTTAGGGTTTAAAATGTTATCAAATTCTTGTGGTTTAGGTTTAGGATTTAGGGTTTTAAATGTTTTAAAATGCATAAGGTTTGGGGTTTAGGATTTAGGGTTTAGGGTTTAGGATTTAAATGTTATAAAATGATTAGGGTTTAAGGTTTATAAGAGTTTACCAAATTCTTTTAATAAACACTTAAAATATTTTTACAAAACACTTGTTAAAATGTTATAAAATTCTTAGGGTTTAGGGTTTAGGGTTTAAAGTGTTATAAAATTTTAGGGTTTAGGGTTTAGGTTTAATGACACTTTAGTAAATATTTTTAATAAACAATTAAAAAATGTTACAAAAAATCTTTTTTAAATGTTTATAATGCTTTAGATTAGGGTTTTAGTGTTATACCACTTGAAGTAATTCTTTATTAAACACTTAAAGAAAAGTTATAAAATTTTCATGAAAATGTTATAAAATGCTAACGGTTTAATGTTTAGGGTTTACGGTATAAAATTTTATAAAATTATTAGGTTTAGAGTTCAGAGTTTATAACTATATAATAACTACTTTTAATAAGCACTTAAAAAGGAGTTATAAAACACTCATTAAAATATTATAAAATATCTAGGGTTTCGGGTTTAGGGTTTAGCAATTTAATTGTTATAAAATGCTTTAGTTTTATGGTTTAGGGTTTAGAGATTAGCGTTTAGGGTTTATAACACTAGTAAATTCTTTTAATAGACACTTAAAGAAAAGTTACAAAACAATAGTTAAAATGTTATAAAATGCTTAGGGTTTAGGGTTTATTTTTTTTAAATGCTTAGGGTTTGGGGTTTGGGGTTTAGCGTTTAGGGTTTAAAATGTTATAAAATTCTTAGGGTTTAAGTTTATGGTTTATAACACTAGTAAATATCCTTATGGTTTATAATACTTTAGTAAATCTCCTTAGGGTTTAGCAGTTAGGGTTTATAACAACTTAGTAAATGATTTTAATAAACACTTAAAAAAATTTATAAATTGCTTTTCAAAATGTCATAAAATTCTTCAGGTTTTGGGCTATAACACATTATTAAATAATTTTCATAAAACTTAAAAAAAGCTACAAAAAGCTTGCCAAAATGTTATAAAATGCTTACGGTTTAGGGTCTCTCGTTTAGGGTTTATAACACTTTAGTAAATGCTTTTAAAAACCACTAACTTTATTTTACCAAAGGCTTATTAAAATGTTATAAAATGCTTAGGGTTTAGGGCTTACGTTTTAAAATGTTATAAAATTCTTAGGGTTTAGCGTTTATGGTTTAGGGTTTAAGGGTTAGAAGACTTTAGTAAATGATTCTAATAATAGCTTATAAAAAAGTTACAAAACACTTTAAAAATTATTACAAAACATTTGTTAAATCGTTATAAAATTCTTATGGTTTAGGGTTCATGCTTTAGCATTTAAAATGTTATAAAATGCTTAACATTTAGGGTTTAGTGTTTAGATTTTAGGGTTTGTAACACTTTAGTATATTTTTTTAATAAACCATTTTTAAAATGTTATAAAATTTTTAGGTTTATGGTTTATAACGCTTTAGTAAGTGTGTTTAATAAAAACTTTGAAAACGTTACCAAACGCTTGTGAAAATATTATACAGTTATTAGGGTTAAGAGATTAGGGTTTAAGGTTCAAAATGTTATAAAATGCTTAGGGTTTAGTGTTTAGGTTTTATGAATTAGGGTTTATAACACTTTAGTAAATGATTTTAATAAACACTTAAATAAAGAGTTAGAAAACACTTGTTAAAATGTTATAAAATGCTTAGGGTTTAAAGTTTAAGGTTTAGGGTTCAAAATTTTATAAAATTTGTAAGGTTTATGGTTTATAACCCTTTAGTAAATGATTTTAATAAATACTAAATTTTTTTTCTACAAAACACTTGTTTAAATGTTATAAAATTCTTAGGGTTTAGGGTTTATAACACTTTCGTAAATTCTTTTAATAAACACTTAAACAAAGTGAAAAAATGCTTGTTAAACTGATATAAAATGCTTAGGGTTTAGTGTTTAGGGTTTAGGGTTTATGGATTAGGGTTTAGGGTTTATAAAACTTCAGTAAACAATTTTAATAAACACTGAAAGAAAAGCTACAAAATGCTTGTTAAAATGTTATAAAATTCTTGGGGTTGAGGGCTTAGGGTTTATAACACATTAGTAAATGATTTTAATAAAAAGCTCAAAATATTATAAGTATTTTTAAAAGGTTATAAAATGCTTAAGTTTTAGGGTTTTTATGGTTTAGTATTTAGGGTCTAAAATGTTAGGAAAATGCTTAGGGTTTTAGGTTTAGGGTTTAGAGTTTATAACACTTTATTAAGTTCTTTCATATACAATTTAAAAGATTACAAAATGCTTGTTTAAATATTATAAAATGCTTAGGGTTAAGGTTTTAGCATTTAAAATGTTATAAAATTCATAGGGTTTAGGGTTTAGGTTTTAGCGTTTATAACACATTAGTAAATTTTTTAATAAACAATTAAAAAAAGTTACAAAACGCTTTTTAAAATGTTATCAAATTATTATGATTTAGGGTTTAGGGTTTACTGTTTAGTGTTTAGGGTTTGGTGTCTATAACACATTAGTAAATGATTTTTATAAAGACTTAAGAAAATTACAAAACACTTTTTAAAGTGTTATAAAATACTTATGGTTTAGGGTTTATACCACTTTAGTAAATACTTTTAAAAGCACTCAACAAAAGTTACAAAATGCTTGTTAAAATGTTATAAGATGTTGAGTGTTTAGTGCTTAAAATGTTACAAAGTGCTTAGGGTTTTGGGTTTATATAACTTTAGTAAATTCTTCTAATAAAACTTTAAAAAAAGTTACAAACTACTTTATAAAATGTTATAAAAAGCTTAGGGTTTAGGGTTTATAATGCTTTAAAATTCTTAGGGTTTACGTGTTAGGTTTTAGGGTTTAGGGGTTAGGGGTTATAACACTTAGGAAAATGGTTTTAATAAATTCTTAAAAAAAGGTTACAAAACACTTTAAAATATATATCAATTCTTAGGTTTTATGGTTTAGCGTTTAAGGTTCACAACTCTTTAGTAAATGCTTTTAATAAATGTTATAACAGTTACAAAACATTTGTTAAAAGGTTATAAAATGCTAAGGGTTTAGGGTTTAGGATTAAGGTTTCAAATGTTATAAAATCTTAGGATTGAGGGTTTATGTTTTACCATTTATAATACTTTAGTAAATGCTTTTAATAAAGACTTAAGGAAAGTTACAAAACTCTTGTCATAATGGTATAAAATTCTTACGATTTCGGCTTTAGGATTTAGCGTTTAAAATGTTACAAAATTATTAGTTTTATGTTTTAGGATTGAGGATTTTAAATGTTTTAAAATGCATAGGGCTTGGGGTTTTGGATTTAGGGTTTAGGGTTTAGGATTTAAAATGTTATAAAATGATCGGGGCTTTGAGTTTTATGAGAGTTTACCAAGTTCTTTTAACAAACAATTAAAATATTTTTACAAAACAATTGTTAAAATGTTATAAAATGCTTAGGGTTTAGGGTTTATAACACTTTAATAAATGCTCTTAGGGTATACAGTTTAGGATTTATAACACCTTAGTAAATGATTTTAACGTTTTCGTTTTAGGTTTTAGTTCTTAGGGTTTAGGGCTTAAAACACTTTATTAAATCCTGTTAATAAAATCTTAAATTTTTTTTACAAAACTCTTTTTAAAATGTTATCAAATTCTCAGAGTTTAGGGTTTAGATTTTATAACACTTGAGTAAACGCTTTTAATAGGGTTTATACTTTATAGCGATATAGTAAGTACTTCTACTAAACACTTAGAAAGGAGTTATAAAACACTTGTTAAAATATTATAAAATATTTAGGGTTTAGCAATTAAAGTGTTATAAAATGCTTTGGTTTTAGGGATAAGGGGTTAAAACGCTAGTAAATTCTCTTAATAGACACTTAAAAACTAATTTTAAAATGTTATAAAATGGTTTAGGTTCTTAAATTTTTTTTAAATTACTTAGGGTTGGGGATTGGGGGTTTACACTGTAGGGTATAACACTTTGTTAAATGCTTTTATAAACACTTGAAAAAAAGAATAGATAAAGCTTTCCAAAATCTTAATAAAAATGCTTAGGGTTTATGGTTTTGGGGTTTAGGGCCAAATATTCGGAGGAGGTCACCGTTTAATAAATCACTAATTTTTTACCAAAGGCTTGTTAAATATGTTTTAAAATGGTTTAGGGTTTACGGCTTACGTTTTAAAATGTTATAAAATGCTTATGATTTAGGGTTTATGGTTTAGGGTTTAAGAGTTATAATAATTTAGTAAATTCTTTTAATAAACACTTATAAAAAATTACAAAACATTTAAAAAAAGTTATAAAATGCTTAGGTTTTAGGGTTTAGGGATTAAGTTGTATAACACTCTAGTAAATTATTCTAATAAACACTTAAAAAAAGTTACAAAATGCTTGTTAAAATGTTATAAAATTATTACAGTTTAGGGTCTAGTGTTTAGAGTTTAGGTTTTATAACTCTTTAGTATGTTTTTTTAATAAACAATTAAAAAAATTTAGAAAACCATTTTTGAAATGTTATAGAAATTTTGGGTTTTAGGGTTTAGGGTTTATAGTATTTAATAAAAAAATTTAAAAAGCTACCAAACGCTTGTGAAAATGTTATACAATTCTTAGGGTTTAGTGTTTAGGATTGAAGGTTTAAAATGTTATAAAATTCGTAGGGTTTAGGGTTTAGGTTTATAACACTTTAGTAAATTCTTTAAATAAAGACTCAAAAAAAGTTACAAATTGCTTTTTAAAATGTTATAAAATGATTAGGGTTTATATTTTAGGGTTATAAATGTTATAAAATGCTTAGGGTTTAGTGTTTAGGTTTTAGTAATTAGGGTTTATAACACTTTATTAAATTCTTTTAATAAACACTTAAAAAAAAGTTAGAAAACACTTGTTAAAATGTTATGAAATGCTTAGGGTTTAGGGTTTAAGTTTTAGGGTTAAAAGTTTTATAAAATTCCTAGGGTTTAGGGTTTATAACCCTTTAGTAAATTATCTTAATAAACACTACTTTTTGTACAGAACACTTCTTTAAATGTTATAAAATTCTTAGGGTTTAGGGTTTATAACACTTCAGTAAATGATTTTAATAAACACTTAAAAAAAGTTAAAAACTTCTTGTTAAAGTGATATAAAATACTTAGGGTTTATCGTTTAGGGTTTATGGTTCAAAATGCTATAAAATTATTAGGGTTTTGGGTTTAGGATCTAGGGTTTACGGTTTAGGGATTAGGGTTTAGGCTTTATAAGACTTTAGTAAACACTTTTAATAAACACTTAAAGAAAAGTTACAAAAAACTTGTTAAAATGTTATAAAATGCTCGGGGTTGAGGGTTTATGGTTTATAACACATTAGTAAATGCTTTTAATAAATAGTTAGAAAAATTATAAAAACGGTTTTTTAAATGTTATAAAATGATTAGGGTTTAGGTTTTAAGGTTTAGAGCTTATAACACTTTATTAAATGCTTTCATAAACACTTTAAAAAGTTACAAAACTCTTTTTATGATGTTATAAAATGTTTTGGATTAAGGGTTTAGGGTTTAAAATCTTATAAAATTCTTGGGGTTTAGAGTTTAGGTTTTAGGGTTTATGTTTTAGGGTTATAACACATTACTAAATTATTTTAATAAACACTTAAAAGAAAGTTACAAAACACCTTTTAAAATGTTATAATATGCTTAGACTTTAGGGTTTATAACTCTTTACAAAATTCTTTTAAGAAACACTTAAAAAAAATAAACAAACCACTTTTTGAAATGTTATAAAATGCTTACGGTTCAGGTTTGGGGTTTATCATTTATAACACTTTAGTAAATGCTTTTAATAAACACTTAAAAAGGGTTACAAAATTCTTGGTAAAATGTTATAAAATGCTTAAAAGAATTTTGTAAAGTGTTATAAACCTTAAACCCTGAGAATTTTATAAAATTTTAAACCCTTAGACATAAAAAATGGTCTTGCGAATAAGTTTCCATATTTCCTTCTGCAGTAGACCATGGAAAATTAAAGGTAGAAAACTTAGAGGTTTGTTGTCTTTAACACTTGTATAATAAGCTACTCTTCTAGTAGAATATGGTCCACCTATCCCCCAAAGAGTATAGTAAGAATAGGGTCTACCTTTCACCCAGAGAGTATAGCAAGAAATTCCCATTTATTTTTTCATTTCTTATCGTAGATAAGATCCTCTTTTACTACGTCTCCTCCTTGCTACCTAGATGGGAACAGTTTTGAATATTGGACTATATGTTCCAGTTGTGTTTGTGGGCCAAGTCAGGTGCGCTCGAGGCTTGCCAATGGTGCCTTGGGATCAGCAGATAGATGTGCCATGATGAATGGGGGGGATAATGATATTCGAATTGAAAGCCAATCCTAAAGTATACCTCCCTTGTCCTCCTTATTAAACACTGCAATTATAAACTCTTTTATTTCTTCCCCTCGAATCACTATTCTAAGTTCGAAGACAAAATACAAATATGTGGTGTGCATTACTTATGATCATGTTGCTTTAAGCGTGCTCAACACCTTGCGAGCCTCGAAGCCTTAGGCCAGCAAAGGATCCAACTACTAAGAGGTTGATGAAGCTATTGGAAAATGTTACAACAAAAGGTTATTCCGACTGATACTTTGAGTTAATATTTTTGCACCCCAATTAACTCTACGTTAGCTTCCTACTCTCTGCAATTACTACCTACTATTATCTCCAAATAAACACTAGTCGAGTCACAGTGACAAAGTATTATGAGTCCTGTTACTCTTTTGTCTCTACCTATCCTCACGCTAAAAACTTCAACGGAATTGTGCTACGTGGATGACTCAATCTAATTCAATGTATGATGATAGTATGTAACTATTTTCATGCATGCATTGCATTTGCAAATTTAAAGCTAACAAAATTCATGATAATCTTATTAGAATGATTTTTCACATTCTTAAAATGACAAGCATATTAAATTGAAATTGATAATGTGAACATTCTTTCAAAAAATGGGCTTTAAAAAAAGAAGAACGTGGCAGACACCAAGGAGATTAGTGGTAAAGAATAACGTGATCTTTTGAATAGTTTCAAGGATCATGAAAGAAATGATCAATGGTAAAGAAGAATGTGATCTTTTGAATAGTATGAAGGATCATGAAAGAAATAATACAAAGGTAGCTCAATAAAAAGTGATCCAGAAAAAATATGGAGGAATTAACCAATTTATTATTATATAAAATATAAAGTATAATTATATTATTATTATTAATTTAAAAAAACTAATTGTTATTAATATATATATATAATATAATTTGAATTCATAGAAGCCAGATTAATTTGAATTCATAAAAGCGAGATTACAAGTCCGAAAAACAAAACCGAGATTTGAAACGGGTCACAATACTGCATACATTCTAAAGCAACCAAACAGCGTACAGAAAACAGAGATATCAAAATCCTAGATATCGAGAGGATTTGGAGATGAGATGCAAAGAGTGCAATATGTGTAATAATGTGCAACTGAGGACATCGATTATAAGGCGCAAGTCGTCCTATTCCAGCCATCTCCAATGTAACATATAATTAACGTATTCACAACTCGAAATGGAATTCTTTGTTTAAATGTCAATGAACGAGTTCTTCCGAAAAAACAAACATATATATTCTATTAACCATGATCTTATGGTACACTATTTTATTAATATCTTTGGATACAGTGATGATGAGAGATCCAGTAATCTCACAGGAATCAGCTTCCATTCAAAAATGGTCTGACGATGGAAACAATGTATGTCCAGCGACTCTCGATCGATGTCCTTCACAGCACTTTGCAGGAAATCCGGCCCCTGAAACTCTCGATGTTCTTCACAGCACTTTTCAGGAAACCCGACACCTGAACCCGTTGAAGAGCCGACAAAAGTGCGCCAAATAATTGAGGATATTCAAGAAGTGAGTGCAGATAAACTCAGAGCTTTGAAGAACCCGAGACGTCTAGCAAGGGTCCGCGAGCTTTGCCTGTTCTTATCCGCGTTTTCCATTCAAAACCCTCGATCAATTCTGAAATGGGTGCGGACCTTAAGGCAATGGAAGAAGCAATGGGTGCAATTTCACTGTTCTTTGTTCACATGAGAGATTTTACGAGACCGTGTGTGCCGGCTGCCCTGGAATGGCTGTTGGCAAAGTATAGTCTGGAGACGCAGCATCCATTGTAGAATTAATGTCAAGCGACAGAAATGCTGCCGGAGAAATTGATAGCAAAGAAGGAATGATAGAGGGACTACTGAAGCAGTTTGACGAAAATCTGTATCCTTTCCCTACTGTGCCGTATCGATACCGACTATATTTAGAAGCTAAGGGTTGACACAGAAGGGTTTTCAGAGTATGTGGTTATCTTTGGCGAGATAATTCGCTCGACTTACAATGGCCATTATCTGCAACGCGAGATAATTCGCGTGAATTACAATGACTATTATGCTGAACGGTTATGATAAGTCAGTTATTCATAGCATACGCGAGTCACTTTAGACCGGATATGCGATTTGCCTCTGGACGGGACACCGTATACGCGAGTTCATTCCGTCTATCCGACGCTGAACTCCGGCTATCCGCGGCGGTTATGCGAGGCATTTCTGGGCGAGCGGGTGAGAAGCGCCGGATATGCGACGTATATCTCCATGATATGCGAGTTATCATGCCGGATACGCGAGTTATCCACTGCAGGTATAACGCGGATGATAGATCGAGTTTCCTGTGGAGATAAGCCGCGTGCCCCATATATAAGCGGCGTATTTACTATAACTAACCGTCATTGCCCAAAAATAACCAGCGTATCCGGCAAAGATTGGTCGGATGCCGAGAAATTTGGGCGCGTATTCGAGGAGATAGTTATCGCGTGAGCGTAAGATGAGATATTGACCCACAGCTTTGGCATATCTGCCCGCGTATCGTGCGATTAACTTACTTATCAGTATCGCGTTGATAATGAATAACCCACCATGAATACCGCATTGATAATGAATGGGCACTTATCAATATTTCCACAACGAATATCCATCTAACGTAACACCAGTGTAGCTCCATACGGAAATTACCAAACCCGATAAGATATGGATATTCTGAGCATAACCAAGCAGATAATATAAACGGTAATTCGCATATGCATTGTCGATAAAAAAACAGGAGGATATTACCAAAAGACACTGCGGCGAAAAAATTAGCAGAAAGCCGTAATTGTGAGAATTTGCGTGGTCTTCCGAAAACAAACGAAAAAAATACAAATTACTCTAATAGAATTTCAGCGGTCGGGGTCATTAGACCCAACAATTTTTGAAAATGTATCGACCCAAATTGGATAGCTGCCACCTTGTTTGAATGCCAATAATGTCTCGCACCTGCTGCTCTCTGCGTATGCGATGATTGCCCCAGCCGGTAATTAGAAATCAACTTAACAATTCTCCAAAATTTTCAACTGAACACACCGAGGTATAAAGTATATTTCCTACCATAACAACAACAACAAAAGATCGCTGAATTTGTAAAGGCGCTGAAAGGCATACCACTGGTTGGCATATGTTGGCCCCATGAAGGCTGCCTGTTTGATTCCTGTTCTTTTAATTATTTATAAAACCTATTTTTATTTTATATGGCTGCATGAGTTATATTATAACAGGTAGTTGCAGTCGTGGCCAAAACACTGAATCGACACAGAGAGCGAGATAGTCCATTTTTAATAGGAGGGAGGATTTTCACAATTAAGGAAAAAATGTTATTAATAATACATGGGAGTAGGTTTATCGATTGGTCACCTACTGTAATGGACGATATTTGACCTGATTGGTTTGTGTGATGGAAGGATCCAGTGACAATTCCTTATACAATCATTGACCTTATTGATTTACGTGATGGAAGGATCTAGTGACATGATGGAAGCATCTAGTGACAAGTTGTCACCATTTAAAAATGGGATTAATAATCCCTGGGGAGTAGGTTTATTGATAGGTGTGGTATATAGTTCTCATCTTTTGGAGGAGTTACATATTCGATATCTATATATATACGATATCATTTTCATCTATTCAACATTTATAAATTCTTTTGTAATATATTATCAATCGCTAATGAAAACAAACTAAACAAAATGGTTTTAAGTTTTGGGCAACCATGAGAATGCAATATAGATAATTCTATATGTTTTGCAAATAGAAGCTTGTGGAGGTTTTACTTTTTATTTATTTAAATGTTACAACTTTGTATAAAATAACGCTATATAAGCATTATAATTATGATTAGGTACAATGTGATAATTAATGGGTTATATACAAAAAAAAGAAAGGGGTTTAATTAATTAATATTATAATTATGATTAGGTACAATGCCATAATTAATGGTGTATATACAAAGAAAAGAAGGGGTTTGATTAATTAATCAAATCAACTAATAAGAGTTAAGACTAAGATGGTGGAGATCCTAGTGAACTCTAACTAGCTAGGTTTAGGGTTTACATGCCTTACAACTTACATATTTTCCACATCTCACTCTAATCTTTCTCTAAGACTTGGTCTTAGGAGATGCTAAGTCTATGAAATAGGTGGTTGCAACAACACCTCATCAATCCTCCCTAGAAATTCATCACAAGGAGGTCCCTACGATGCCCCAATCCTAGGCACTGCATGGAATACAATAGTTACAAGTCACTCTATTCCTAAATTCATTGGAAACCCCACACATGAGGTCAAGTCAAAGTCATTCAAAACCGACCGAAGATATGAGGTCAAGTCAAATAAAATCTTGGAGCACATAGAAATCATGAAATAACACACTTTAATCTGCAAATTTATTAGTGCTTGGTCACCAAAACGAGATCTCAAAGCATGGATCAAGGATGAATGGTAGCCCATGCTTCCATGTTGATTTTCATATTGGAGCCAAATGTTTTCTTATGATGATGTTCATTAAGATAGAGGATCATTCGAGGGTCTTTGAGAATGGCATTTTTTCCTTGACAATGTGAGTCTTTGCATCCCATTATCATTAATTTATAGGGCTCATTCAAGGGTCTTTCAGATTGGCCTTTATTTTCTTAACAATGCGAGTCTCTTGATATAATTATGGATGCTTGGTTTCAACCCGGAAAAATAATTTTTTTTAGTAGAGCAAGATCCACATAGTAGGATCCAAAATTTGAATTCACCTTAGGAATCTTTGCAACCACAAATCGCTCCCATGCAAGAAACTTCTATAAAGAAAAAGAAAAATTGAGAAACATTATGCAAGACATAACTAAGATCCAAAATTTGAATTCATCTCAGGAATCCTTACAACCACAACTCGAGCCCATGCAAGACACTTCTATAAGGAAAAATAAAAACCGAGATAACATTATCCAAGGCATAACCAAGATCCAAAATTTGAATTCACCTCAGGAATCCTTGCAACCACAACTCTAGCCCATGCAAGACACTTCTATAAAGAAAAAGAAAAACATAGATAACACTATGCAAGACATAACTGATATGGAGCCTGAAATGCATGATGCAAAGACAATGTTGCAAGAAATCATAATGGAGACAAGTTCTTAGGTAAGGATAGAAGGCTTGGATGAAATGGAAGTAGAGGAGATAACCCTCTCTAAGATAATCGAGTAGCTACAATGCCAAGGAACCAATTCTATTTTTGATGCACAAATGACTCTTCTCAAACAATCAAATCTTAGGATTCAATTCACCCTTTTGGAGAAAGTGTTGACTTCCACAACTCCTCATGAGGGTTCTCTTTCTTCTCTTTCTTGGCATTTGAGAGACCCCCTAAAACCAATCAGAGGAGATAAATGATGGGGGAGGAAAACAACATAAGAGTTGATACAATAGTCAAGGAATCTTCTAGCCAATTCACATAAGATTACGGATTCGAGAGGCCCCCTAAAGCCAATCAAAGGAGATAAATGATGGGGGAGGAAAACAACGTAAGAGTTAATACAATAGACAAGGAATCTTCTACCAAATTCACATAATATTACATTGGTTTCAAGGGTTTCTTTCACTATCCCTCCTTCCTTCTCAATGAAAGCGATTTTGTGGAACACAAGGGGTGTCAAAAGTGACAAAAGATAAAGAATAATTAGAGACAAAATTAAGAAGGAAAAACCTAACATTATCATATTGATTCTCAGGGAACAATACATGGTCTATGAATCCTATTAAACCCCTTGGAAGTAACTTTTCATGACTGATTAGCAACCCCTAGGATCCTCTCTCGAAAATTTCAATTAATCAGATCAAAAGAGATATGGTTCTTAATGGAAATAATAGGATGCACCTGTGAGGGGATAAACTTTCTTCTCTCAAAAACCTCACTTAGCTTCAACAAATTCAGTTGAATGAGAACATCGTTGTTGGATGGGACTTCAATATGATTATGTGGGTGGAGGAAAAAAGGGGGCAGTTCATAGATTAGGCATTGAAGCATAATCATTCAAAGATGAAATTAGGCATGTAATTAAATTAGATAGAAATGATAAATGGAATCTATACTTGGAAAACTACAGAGAAGGCAAGCACGAGACAAGATGGCAAGTGGATATATTTGTTTTATCAAAATTATTTTTGGAAAAATACCTCCTTTTCGAAGCTTCCATCTTTCCTAGTGCGGGCTAAGACCACTATCCAATAATGTTAGAATTAGACCTCAAAGAAGCTGCTAAAAATTGACCATTCATATTTGATATTTTTTCGTTAGCATATCCATCCTTCCTTGTGGAATCCAAGGAGTAGTGGTGGGACTTAGATAATGGAAGCCTCTCTCCCATGTTCAACTTTCAACATAGGTTAAAACCTCTAAAAGGTTTAATTAAAAAGTGGAATCATGAAGAATTAGGTAACAACTTTGAGGAAAATAAAATATGGAAACTAAAATGGAATGCATCCAACAAAAAATGACACTTGAATAGTGATCTGAAGATTTGTCAAAGAAGGAGGGGGAGGTTCTTAAAAAAATAGGGGAAATATGGAAGCAAGAGGAGACCTTATGGAGGAAACAATCTAGGATCTCATGGCTCAGGGGTGTGGAGAATAACACTTGGCTTTTGCACAGATCAACACTGAAACACATGCATCATAACCATATCTTCTGACGTACGAGTAAGTATGGGAAACGACTCTCTCATCACATGGATGTTCAAAATGAACTTACTTCATTATATGAGAATCTCCTTAAAGAAAATAAAACCTAACAAATTACAATCCATGGAGAATATAGTCACCGAAATTCTGATATTGGTCACTAAAGACCAAAATGTGGCTTAGATGAAGGAAATTACCTTGTAGGAGGTTAAGGAAGCATTGATGAGCCTCCTAAAAATTAAGTTCTCTTCCCCTCATGGCTTCACCTTAGTTTTTTGCCAAGAAAGTTGGGAATTCTTGGGTGAGGAGATATTAGATTTAGTGGAGGAATCATGAAGAATATGCTATATCCTCCCTACTCTAAATTCCACTTTACTCACTCTTTCTCCTAAATCAGCATGAGTAATGGACCTAAGTAGCTTAACACCTATCACTCTTTTCAACATGGTGTAAAAATTCATTTTGAAGATCATTCTCCATAAACTCTAACCCCTGTTGCCTCTACTCACCTCCAAGGAGTAGTTGGGATATGTTGAGGGTTCTAAAATCCTAGATGGGATCATAGTAGCCCATGAGATTATACACACTATAAAACAATTCATAAAATGAGATATGGTAATCAAATATGATTTCTCAAAATCATTTGACAAATTCAGATGGGCTTATCTTCTTTGAATTTTGAAATCCTTTGGTTGCTTTGATGATTGGGCTAAATGGGTGGTTTCCTTATTTTCCTTCCCTTTCTTCTCTATCCTTATCGATGGATTCTCCTCCACCTTTAGTGCTTCTCAAGGTATCCGCCAAGAAGAATCACTCTCCCATTTTAGTTTTTCCATTTTTGGGAAAAGCCTCAAGTGTTTTCTGAGATCTTCTATGCTTGATGGTGTCCTATGTGACATTTGTCTCAACAACTAGTTGGCACTAATAACTCAACTACACTTTGTGAATGACACTATGTTCATAGGCAAGCCATTCATTCAAGAAGCCTTGGCCTTCAAGAACATTTTCAATGATTTTATGCTAGCATTTGGTACTAAAATAAAGCCCAACAAGTCCCAAGTCTTCTTCTTCAACACCCATCATAGCATTCAAACCCATCTGGCATGGAAAATTATTCAAGGGAGAGATATTTTGGATATACTTTCCTACAAAACAAACAATTCGACATTCGGAGCCTTAAATTATCTAGACGTATTAGTTCCCCTCAAATGGGTGCTTCAGTCACTCCTAATTTACAAAATTTTGGCCCTAGTTGCACCAAAAGTCATCTTGAGCTCAACGCTTAACCTAATGCGCTCTTTTCTTTTGGAGGATTGGCCCAGGCACATAAGTGGTCACTTACGTCTTGGATTTTTCTCTCCCTTGCATTTATTGTTACGTAAAATGTTATAATTAAGTTATCTAATATATTATTTTCATTATTATTCTATTTTAATAGTTTTCATAATTAATGTTGTATGAAATGTACTAAATGATGTTACATAAATATTACAATTGTTATTAGGTAGAATTCTATAATTAATGTTTTATATACAAATAAAAGAAGGGGGTTTAATTAATTAATAAAATCAACTCATAAGAGTTAGGACTAATATGCTCGAAATGCCACAGAATCATGCTCTATAATGTTAAAAATCTAGGTTTAGGGTTTACATGTGTTACAACCCTAAAATCTTTGCATATTTTCCCTACCAAACTCTAATATTTTGTGATGACTTCATTTTTATCTTAATTATGGTAAACTTATGGCACCCTCATCTGGGGGAGGGGATGCGGCCCCCTCCTACAACAATGTAGTCTTTGGAGACGCTAAGTCTAGGAAGAATGTGGCAAAAAAACACCTCATCAATCCCCCCACTAGCAAATTCATCACAAGGAGGTCGAAAATATTATCAAATCTTATGCGTTGTATGGAAAAACAATATATCAAGCCACTCTGTTCAAAAATTCCTTCAAAATCCTAGATACGAGGTCATGTAAGATAAAATATTAGAGCACCAATAACAAGGGCTTAAGGACAAAATCAACATATTTTGCAGCGATTTCTTTAATAAAATAAAAGGGCCATGGAAATAGACTTGAAAGCACAGTTGGTAGAAAAATATTAGAAGGAATTTGGGCCTATAACAATGTTGTTATATTCTCATGAGTGGTTTTCAATTGTAGGAATTATATCTTGTCATGATAGGATGATGATGGTGCAGAAGAAGAAGGAGACCATACTAGACGACACCTATGAAGATGAAAGATAAAGCTGACTCTTGAACAAGAAGATGAAGGGGAACTATCTTCAAGACTTATCAAGGAGGAAGATAAAGGGCATGAACCATCTCTCAAGAAGACAAAAGAATAACAACATGAAGAGTGGCTTGACATTTCCACATCATCATTAAGTCCATGTCATCAGTATCAATTCATGTCTTGTCAAGATGTCAATTCAAGGTGTCAAATGAGTCCTCATGTGCCACATCATTTGTGGACGTAAATGTAGTTTTCAATAATATAAGAAATTTAATGTAAATTGAAAGTCCAAGAGTCACCCATAGAATCTGAAAGGTCATGGAGAAGTTAAAGAGTCACATGGAAAGTCCAGGAGTCACAAGGGAGGTGAAAAGTCACCCCATTTATTGTATATACACCCTTATAGCTCAAGAAAATGATTTTTCCCATTGGCTCGTCCCACTAGGTATTAGATATGAAGATAGTTCTTTGAAGGAGAAAGTGATAGCTCTTACACTCCACTATTGGAGATAGTGGTGTTCATTGTACCAATGTATCTTGGGACATTTGCTTAATACTTGAAGTTCATTAAGTGATCACACTTTCATTTCTGTGTCATAAATGTTATAAGAATATTCTTTGAATGTTCACGATATATGTTGTTTTCATATGAACTAAATAAATTGAACTATTTCAGTGGATTTAGTGTGTATCTTGTTGAAGGTGTGTTGTACTTGTTTTAATGATCATTTCTTCTTTGTGAACTATTTCGCTAGTTGATCAACGATTCTTTCATATATGTGTGCTTGTCTGTATTTACTATATTATTACTGTTACTCTTCTCTTGAAGGCGCACTTTTATTTTCCCTTGAGTGAAAGAACCTTGATATATTCTACAACTGAACATTCCACAAGGCATACTCACTTGTTCATTCAAAAGACATGCATATTAATCATTTGTGCTAACCATCGTATCTAAGGGAAATTTTGAAGAATCATCGCAAAAAAGTGGTAATTTTGGAAGGGATCCTATTCACAATGGTGTGAAGTCTAATTGGGAATTTTCATAAGGGAGACACCCTTGCATGTTGATGGGATCCAACACCATCAACATTTTGGCACTATAAGGAGGGAAGTTTCATTTTTATGGCTAATAAGTCACCACATCCTAACAAACATACTTCTGCGCAAGGTAGTAATGTCCCAATTTTCCACTCTAACTCATACTCCTAAGAGAGAGGAAACTTATCATCCTAAAATGGGACAAGAATTTGAGGCTACTTAGGATCAAATCTAGACCATCCTACTGATTACTATTCAATTTGTGAGAGCTCTTAGTTTACTCCATGTTACATTTATTCTACCCCATCAGTCTGTAAAGAAATAAACAACTCTCAATGTGTGAAAGACCCTAAACAATGTGTAGAATTGAAATGGGAGCTCAAGTGAAAAGAGACGATAATGGTGAAAATGATAATGATCATGGTGAAGAATGAATAGAAAAACCTCCTATTTGTAACAAAGTATTGGGTTGATCTTGATAATGGAAAATGATAAAATAATATTAAGGAAATCAAGATCTAACCATTAGGAATAATTTATTATATTTTTTGGAGAGGGAAAAGATATTCAAAATGGTCAAATATCTTTATCTAGAAATAATTAACAAATAAAATGATTTATTAATTATTTTGCGAGGATTAAGAATGGTGTGAAATTGAAATAATTATTAAACAATGATTTAAGAATTATTGCAATAATAGAATTAAGGAATAATAAATAAATAATGATTTATTTAGTAATTCCTAGGTAATTTAGTCAAATGTGACAAGGAATAATTATCAAACAATTATTTAATAATTATTCCTAGAGAAAATTATAAATAATGATTTATTCAATTCTTCCCATGAGTTTTTTGAGTTTTTTTTAATGACAAATAATTTAATAAAAATGGTTTGCTAAATTATTTCCCATGGTGAAAGTGATTTTACTATGGTAAAATAAATCCTGCAAGGTGTATTTCAATCCACCTAGTTAGAAATGGCTAGGTGATCATTTTTTAATGATAACAAAAACCATAAAACATTTGCAAATTTTCCACACCTCACTCTAATATTTTTCTAGGACATCAATTTTAACATGATTATGATCAACCTATGGCCTCGTCATCTAGGGGAGAGGGTGCATCCCCTCCTACCAGAGTGTAGTATCGAGAGATGCTAATTCTAGGAAGAATGTGCTGGAGGTAGCACCTCATCAATCCCCCCACTGAAATTCATCACAAGGAGGTCACAAATATGTCCCAATCATGGGCACTGCATAGAAAAACAATATATCAATCTGTTGTGTTCCAAATGTCCTTCAAAACAACATATATAAGGTCAAGTAAGATAAAATCCTGGAGCGCATAAAATCCATTCAAGGCCACACATTAATCTTCAAATTTATTGGAGGTTAGCCACCAAATGAAGATTTGCCCTCATGGATCAAGGCTAAATGGAAGCCAAAAGTGAATGTTGATTTGTAGATTGGAGCCAAAGGTTTTCTTATGATGGTATTCATCAATTTAGAGGATTGTTAAAAGGTTGTTATGAATGGCTCGTATTTTCTTCATAATTCTATTCTCTTCATCTTGTTTTGGATGCCTCATTGCATCCCAGATAAAGAAAAATTTTCGGTTGCTCCTATATGGGAAATAGTGGGAATTGGCAATATCATTGGAAATTATGTAAAAGTGTTAGAAATAACCAAATCAAAGAGGCGAATTGCATATTCCAGGATATGTGTGTACATGAATGTCTTAGAATGACTATCATAATGCATACTTATCTTCCCCAATCATTAGGATATCATCCAACCAATTGATTATAACCATATCCCTTTTTGTTGTAGAAGTTGCCATGAACATGGTTACCACTATACAAATTTACTCATCACTAATACCCCCATGTTGAAGGAAATAATCATAAGAACTAATCAGAAAGGTTTCAACAATTGGATACAAGGAGGAGGAACTCTAGGCCCCAAAACTCGAACTCTAAGGAGTCCCTTCTGTCCGAAAACAAATTTGAAGCTGTAGCAGAGAAAAATCTACTACAACAGGATCAAAGGTCACACCAAGGAATCCTTAGGACCACAACCCAAGCCCATACAACACACTTCTACAAGGAAAAGGAAAAACCCATATAAGAAAATGCAAGGCACAATGGATATGGAGATTGAACTACATGATGTGGAGACAATGATGGAATAAATTACAACGGAGACAAGTTTTTTAGGTAATCATAGAAGATTTGGATGAAATGGAAGTAGAGGAGAAAACCCTCTTGGAGATACTAGATTTTCTACATAGCCAAGGATCCATTTCAATTTCTAAACTGCAAACATATCTTCTTGAACAATCATATATGTAACATACCCCATTACCAGTTAAGCATAAGGAGCTGGATACTAGGTTAACTCAACTACTAGTGTGTGATTATGAGAATGGGGTCTAAAAAATATGTATCTTCTCTATTCACATTTTGGGGTCAAAATTTATTTTTTCCTAGGGTTTCCATATTCATTTTGTAGGGTTTCATAATCATGCCTTGTGGCACCCACGTGGCACCATGTGGAATATTACCATAGAGAATATTTGTTGGCATAATTCCACTCATTCCTAGGTAAATCCAACCCTATGACATTGAGGGAGGTTTCATCATAGTTATATCAAGGGGGGTACCATCTCGTGTGGTGGTACTTCAGTCTATGTACTAGTATTATTGTTTAAATAATTGCTATAATACACCTCCTCAACTAAGACATAGTGCCACAACATTGTATCCACTCCTTATGGTTGGATAGTTGATCATCACTTCAAGGAATATTATTCGAGTGCTTCTTGTACTTTTTAAGTGTTTCTTGCACCACTAAGAATGGATCCCTTGCTACATATCAATATCAAGCTCCACTTATAATGGAAATTTCTCTAACATTATCACCAAAGGTTCATTATACATTTGTGTCATGGCTTCATCAAAAGATTGTTGTTCATCTTCCCATTTATTGTCTACATTTTCCTTGGTTAAGGAATTGAAACACAATGAGATGTCAAAGTAATGCGATGTAGACTTCAAGTTTGTCACTGACATAGGTTTGCATTGACCACTCAATTTATGACCTGTATCATCTCTAGGTTGATATACAATCCATCTACACCTACCATATAGTCGAGGTAAGTTACAAAGTACATGGAAAATAAACTCTTCTTGAAATTCATCAAAGGTTTCTGCTGTCTTACTTATTTTCATAATACGGCTTTGAGATTCTATAAGTGTTATGTTCATATTTTGATATAGAGGAGAATGATATCACAATACACAATGACAAAATAAGCCATATAATATCTTGATACATCATTCATCAATCTATGGAATGTTATTGGTGCATTAGCGAGCTGAAATGCCATTACGAGTATCCATACAAACATAGTAAAGTTTGGAAGCTTGTTTTCTATGTATCTTCTTCCTTCACTTGTACCCTAAATTATGCTCAAGCTTAGAGATATGCGTTTCTTATCGCTTGAAAGTATCCCCATGATATGGAAAAGGGTAAATATTCCTTTTTACTTTTTGTAGAAAGAAAAATGCAAGAAACCTACATAGAAATCCAAATAGCATCACAATGGGATCAATGAAGTGAAAATTACAATTTAATAATTATATATTTACAAAGAGTTACAATGCAAATTCACAAGAATGACACCAGTCCTTTTCCACCTTAAGGGGGTATCTGCTGATACATATTACACAATGCATTCATCCTGTTGAGCCTCGATGAGTTATGAAGAAAAATAAATGAAAATAAATAGGTTTATGAATAAGGGTGGAAAAACAAAGGTCGGGGTATCTGATGTACCACAATTTTCTCCCTCCTACACTCACATACCCAAGTGTGGTCTCCCCTTATTATAGATTCTCATAAAATTCTTAGGTTTTATGGTTTAGGGATTAGGGTTTGGGTTTTAGGATTTAGGATTTAGGGTTTATAAGATTTTAGTAAATTCTTTTAATAAGCACTTCAATAAAAGTTACAAATTGTTTTTAAATGTTATAAATTTCTTAGGGTTTAGGGCTACGAGTCTAGGGTTTATAAGGCTTTAGTAAATCCTCTTAATAAACACTTCAATAAAAGTTAGAAATTTTTTTAATATGTTATAAAAAGCTTAGGGTTTAGGGTTTAGGGTTTGGCGTTTGGGGTTTGTTGTTTAGAGTTTAGGGTTTATAACACTTAAACACTCAAAAAGAAGTTACAATATGTTTTTTAAAATGTTACAAAATTACTAGGATTTAATGTTTAGCATTTAGGGTCTAGGGTTTAGGGTTTAGAGTTTAAGGTTTATGGTTTAGAGTTTAGGCTTTAGGGTTTAGAGTTTGTGGTTTATAGTTTCGGGTTGAGGGTTTATAAAACTTTAGTAAGTTCTTTTAATAAACAGTTAAATAAAAATTACAAAATGCTTTTTAAAATGTTATAAAATGCTTAGGGTTAAGGGTTTAATGTTCACAGTTTTGGGTTTAGGGTTTATGATTTAGGGGTTTAGGGTTTATAAGACTTTAGTAAATTCTTTTAATAAAAACATAAATAAAAGTTTCAAAATACTTTTTAAAATGTTATAAAATGATTAGGGTTTAGGGTTTAGGGTTAGGAATTTAGGGT
>APFE030014377.1:0-11655 GCA_000404065.3 Pinus taeda | reverse complement strand
TTTCTAAATGAGGGAATTAGGGTTAAATAATATTAGGAATAATATTTAAAATTAGTAACTAAAGAAGAGGGTAAGTTCGAAAATTAAATGTGAGTTAAGGGGTATCAAGATTTCTGGATTTGGAATTTGTTGTAGGGATCCAATTTTTACTTATGACCCATCCTTAATCCTAGTTGATTTTTTTGGGATGTTTATTGATTTCTGTGGCTCCTATGAATTGTTTGTGGAAATAGTGGTCAACTTTAGTGAGAATGTGAGTTTTTTCAATGCAAATGTGATGTTTAGTACTATTGGAATGCCTGTTAGGGATGAGTCTTTTAACCTGTTATGTTTTATGTCAGCAAAATATTCCATGATGTGTGTGTTGATGGAACAACCACTCTCACCAATATATAGAATCCCACAAGAATAAGGAATTAGATAAACTCATTTTTGGCTTTTAGGGTCACGGGGACTTTTAGCAGAATTGAGGCGACTACAAAGGGTGTTAATAGGTTTTAAGGTGGTCATGATTTTACGCTCTCTTAGAATATGGGGGATTTTATCAGTGGTGCCCTGAATATAAAGGAGTTTTACTCTACTCATGAAATTGTCTAAAGTTTTATTTCTATTTATAACATAAGTTTCTATGTTTTCCTTATTCAGGGCTTTGATAACTTGATGTCTTTTCTATCCATTTTTCAAACATACATTTATTAGATGGGATTTCTCTTTATCTAGGTGTTCTTAATGAGAGATTTGAAAAACCCTTATTGCAAGGGTGTCTAAAATGAATAATTTTTATTGGGATGGTGGTGAGAAGAGGCATGGAGATAATGCTTTGTGTGGGTCTTATTTCAAGAGACTTAGTGAGATATGGAACCATCTGGATTTCAAGTGATGAGGATGTCAAGGAACAAAAGTGTATCATTGACTTCTATTTCCGTAGTAAAATTTATTGATGGGGAAACATTATTCAGGTGCTGTTTGAAAGCTTCCAAAGCTTCGTGTCCATGAGGCCATATGATCAAAGTGTCGATGGTAGCCTTTTAATCTGCGGTTGCTACAATATCTTTATGCATTTTTATTTAAGCATAAACATAGTTCTTTGATATAGTCAACATTATTTTCAATGAATTTAGTTTGCTCATATTATTGTTTCTTTAATTGTTGTCATATATGTTTGCAATTTGTGAGTAAATAAATTTTTTGTTTTGCATATTTACAAGAACCTCTAGATTTACTCTTTTTAGGAATAAACTGATTCATCATAGGCCTAAGGGCTTTAGAATGCATTCTTGACATATCCTTAGCTCTCATTCACCTTATAAATCCTTCAAATCACATCTAGAACTCATTTTATTTCTCAATGGTCTACATCTTGTAGCCAAATATGGGCTTCCTATAGTAGTCCATAGATTGCATAATTATTTTCCAGATTTGCACCCAAAAGCATGTTCCTCCTTCCTTAGAATATTATAATTCACGCTACCTTAAATATGGAATTTAGAATGTTGTAATGAGTTTTCCGGATAAATCCCATCCATATTAAATTAAAGATTAATGTTTTGAACCCGCAACTAAGGTTCATCATCAGAATAAAAGTGTATGATGAAAACTGATCTGCCTAGGTATTAATAGGGAAATGGTAATAGGGTAAAACTGGTAGACAATAATTAGATTGGATTAATTTGAGAAATTGGTTGACAACGAGAATGTTCATGATAGAAGTAGTAATTATTAAAAAATGTAGTGAATAAAATTATCTGTAAAGATTCATAAATGTGTAAATAATATGATTAATAATATGATATAATATTAAATATTAATGTATTTTTATTAAATTTCAAGAACAATTAATGTATTTATTTATTATAATTATAATTTTTGAATTTTAATATATATTATATTATATATATATATATATATATATATATATATATATTATATATATATTTTAAATATTTTAAATAATTATATAATATATTTATAAATGAGGGAATTAGGGTTAAATGATATTAGGAATAATATTTAAAATTGGTAACTAAATAAGAGGGCAAGTTCAAAAATGAAACATGAGTTAAGGTGTATCAAGATTTCTGGATTTGGATTTTAATGCAGGGATCCATTTTTCACTTATGACCTATCCTTCATCTCTGTTAAGGTTTTTGGGATGTTTACTAATTTCTATGGCTTCTCTGAATTTTCTATGGAACTAATGGGGAACTTTAGTGAAAATGCGGGTTTTGACAATGCAAATATGATGTTTAGTATTATTGGAATGCTCTACAAAGGCTGCGATTTTTAGTCTGTTATGTTTTATGTCAAAAAAATGTTCCAGGATGTGATTGTTGATGGAATGACCAATCTCACCAACATATGGAATTCCACAAGAACAAGGAGTTAGATAAATTCCTTTTTGGCTTTTAGGGTCAATGGGATCTTTAGTATAATTGAGGTGGCTATGGATGGTATTAATAGGTTTGAAGGTGGTCATGATTTTATGCTTTCTTATGATATGGGATATTTTATCAGTGGTGTCCTAAATATAAGGGAGGTTAACTCTACTGATGAAGTTGTCTAAATTTTTGTTTTTATTTAGAAGAAAAGTTTCTTTGTTTTCCTTATTTAGGGGTTTGATAGCTTGATTATTTTTGTATCCATCTTTCAAAAATACATTTATTAGATGGGATTTCTCTTTATCTAGGTGTTCTTCATCAGAGATTCGAAGAAATCTTGTTCAAGGGTGTTTCAAATGCCTAATTGTTTATTGGGATGATGGTGTGAAGAGGCATGGATATACTACTCTGTGTGAGCCTTCCTTTGGTAGACTTGGTGAGATATGGATCCATATGGATTTGGAGTGATGAGGATGTCAATGAACGGGAAGGCTATCATTGACTTCTATTTCCATGGTAAACTTTATTGATGAGGAAATGTTATTTAGCTGTTGTTTGAAAGCTTCCAAAGCTTCATGTATATGAGGCCATATGATGCAAGTGCCAATGATAGTTTTTGAACCCAGGGTTGTTACAATATCATTATGCATTTTTCTTTATGTTTAAAAACTGTTCTTTCATATAGTGAACATTATTTTCAATGCATTTAATTTTCTTATATTATAGTCTCTTTACTTCTTGTCATATATTTTTGCAATTTGTTCGAATCTCTGATGATGAACACCTAGATAAAGAGAAATCCCATCTAATAAATGAATTTTTAAAAAATGGATACAAAAAACATCAATCTATCAAAGACTAAATAGGGCATACAAAAAAACTTGTCTTATAAATAAAAACAAAAATTTAGAAAAATTCATCAGCAGAGTTAACCTCCCTTATATTTAGGGCACCACTGATAGAATCTCCCATATCCTTATAAATCATAAAATCATGACCACCTTCAAACCTATTAACACCATCCATAGCCACCTCAACTCTGCTAAAGATTCCATTGACCCAAAAAGTCAAAAAAAAGTTTATCTAATTCCTTGTTCTTGTGGGATTCCATATGTTGGTGAGATTGTCTGTTCCATCAACACTTGAATCCTAGAACATTTTGCTGACATAAAACATAACAGGTTAGGAATCTCAGCCCTAGCATAGCATTCCAATAATACTAAACATCATATTTGCATTGATAAAACACTCATTCTCGCTAAAGGTTACCACTATTTCCAAAAAACACTCAAAGAAACCATATAAATCAATACACATACCAAAAACCTCACTATGGATGAAGGATGGATCATAAGTAAAAAATTGATCTCTACATTAAAATCCAAATCAAGAAATCTTGATACCCCTTAACTCATGTTTCATTTTCAAACTTACCCTCTTGTTCAGTTACTAATTTTAAATATTATCCCTAACATTATTTAACCCTAATTCCCTCATTTAGAAATATACTATACTTATTTATAATATAAAAAAAATTAAAATATTAGAAATAATAATAAAAATGATACATTAATTGTTCTTGAAATTTATAAAATACATTAATTATTTAATATTATATCATATTATTAATCATACTGTTTACACATTTATGAATTTTTACATATAATTTTACTCATTACATTTTTTAATAATTACTACCTTTATCATGAACATTCTCTTTGTTGGCCAATTTCCCAAATTTCTCCATTATAGTCATTTTCTTTGTCAACCACATTTACCCTATTACCATTTCCCTATGAATACCTAGGCAGATTAGTTCTCCTCACACACTTTTATCCTAATGTTGAACCTTAGTTGTAGGTTTGAAACATCAATCTTCAAGTCAATACGGATGGGATTTATCCAAAAAATTCATTACAAGAAGCTAAAAATCCAAAAAATCTAAAATATGGATTTTAGAAGTTCAAAGATCCCCTATAATACTTAATGTAGTGGTTGTCACAAAATTGCTATCTTTTATACAATTAGGGTTTATTCTTTGAATGTTCTCTTTTAGTTGTAAGTTGGTTTACCATGCATAATAGAAGAGGTTTGATTTTGTTCCAACTTTCTTGAAATTATTTTGTTTCATTTTAAACAATTAGAGTAGTTTTACTTATTGTTATTTACTTTTTGATGCAGGAGAATCAGGATTAGCCAACAACATGAAAACTTGTTCACATGTTGTGACTAAACAGGTTGAAATTCATTGACTGACGGTTCAAAATTGGTTTCTACTAAGAGGGTTCGATCTCTAAAGAAATTTGTTATAATTCATTATTGTAATAAGTTAGAGACTATATTATTTTAGATTCAGAGATAGGGATTGTTAGCATAGAGCTAGGAATCAAAAGATTGCTATTAGATCTATTAAAAATAGAGATTTGTTGTTAGATATTGTTAGAGTGTTTATCAAGTGATAAAAATGAAAGAAAATGTAATCAGCGAGAGGAGAGAGGATTACTGAGGGAAGCGAGAGCATAGTGTGTGTGGATTGCATTTCTTTTGAAGAAAAAGGTCATTATTTGTGTATTTGGCCTTAGGTCGAGACTCTGTAATGTATTTATGGAGAATAAAATAGTATTGTGTGTATTATCGTTTGAACATCCCGTGGAGGCTTTGAATGTTGATTCCTTTCTCTGTATTTAAATACTTTGATTCTAGTCCCGTGTTTTTATATTTCATAGTAGAAATCCCCACATTTAAGACAAACTTTTTGTAGTTTGGGTCCGCAAGTGGAAATCCCATTTACACAGGGAATTAACACAAAACACTTAGTCAATTCGGAAAATCGGACGTGAAATAATATAAAGGTTTATTTTGGGACTTATTGGGTCCAGTAATTCATATATATATCGCATCGCTCAAACCATTCAGTGCGTGGTGAGTCCTATCCCCGACCCTTGGTGATATGCGATCGCTGACATATCGCATTGGTGTTGTTAGGGTCCCACCCTAACCCCCTTATTTATGTAATAGGATCGAGTTATAGTTGTAGTTAAGTAAAGAATCAATAAAGCCCATATTAATAATTGTAAGTGGTTAACCTGCATTTAATGACAGGACCACAATTAGTTGCAAATGGGCCATGGTATTAGATAGATGGTATTAATAAGAACCATGGTATTGCCCCATGGTATTGCATCTATGAATCCTATATAAAGGATAGCAAGGAGCATGGTGTCTTATTTTGTAATCGAGCTCAGCTCTATTGGAGGTTGCCCCCTCAAAGAGGCAAGTGAACTTTGATTTCTGAATAATAAAATACTTGTTGTTATTGCTCTTGTTCTATGTTCTGGGTATATTTCTTCGCATATTTGGTATTATGGTATCGTCTTGCAGGTTAAGAGCATAGTAAGTGGTATCAGAGCGTTTTCTAGGGCCAGTGGGATCTCCATTTTTTAGAAAAAAATTTTGGCTAGAGACGTGTTCAGGTGTCTTTAAACCACTGGATCTGTCGTTGAGTGCATAAATCTATGGATTTGGGGAGGCATGCACATAGGAAATACAAGAGGTGGCCATGCTTGTTGGACTCCCTTGTAATCCATGTGGGTACCCCTTCGAGTAGTAGAACATTAGACAGAACCACGCATGGACTGTCTTCCAAGTACCTTCTGGGTATATCGGAAGCCCCTAGCTCCCTTGAAACCTCGCCATAGATAAACTATCAGCTGTCTTGCTGCTACAGTGAACCAATAACAACACTCTAAGAGATTACTCGCCCGTATGAGAGGGTAGTCAGGTTGTACAGCTAAGGGTACAGTTGATCCTCCTTGGTTAGTCCCTGAAAAATTGGGCTAAGTACTACTGTCAGACCCTTATGTATATTTCGATTTGTAGCACCTGACACTCCAAGAGACCCTAGTTCCTTTCTCTATCATGGGATCATGCATAATCGCTGTCAGATCAAAGATCGCAAGTGGTGTTTTGCAGCAACAGCAACAATCAGTTCCACCATTCAGATTTATCAGAACAACCATTCTGATATATTAGATCCATCATATCTATAGTAGTAATCAGTTCCACTGTTCAGATCTATCAGATCAGCCATTCAAATTTCTTAGATCCCTCAGATCCGCTATCCAGATCTAAGTAGTTGTGTGGGTTCCTATACCTAGGCGCGATTTTCATAGTACTTTTGGCAGCATTGACATTTCAGGGATTCGGTGATTGCAATATTTTTAAGCAAGGAGTAAAACTCTATTAGGAGTAAAAAAAAGAAGTTTGAGACCCCCTGGGGCGCTTATTGGTGACTTGGCCCATAATAATTAGGACAACGAGCTGACGAAGGTGGTACCATTCAATTGTTATTGCCAAAATTCCGGCAGTCCCAAATTTCAAGTAAATCAGCTCGGTGCATGGTACAAACTAGAAATCAAGCTATGGCGAATGAAAGGATGGACAATCTTGAAGCATCCTTGAAAGACATCCAAGAGCAGTTGATGAAAATAACTACAACACTCTCTATGGGCAAGGCGGAAGCCTTGGAGGAGGCATTTATTGGTAATGAACACAGTGAGGGTGAGTCTAGCTAATCTCTTCACCTCTAGGGCACCCACCAACAATCCCTTCCACGACTGCCCAAGCTCGACATGCATAAATTTGATGGCTCTCACCTGGCAGCATGGATAGCAAAAATGGAGCAATATTTCAATCTAAATTACATCCTGGATGGTCCCACTCAGCTTAATATGGGGATCATGTACTTGGACAATGAGAGATGGCAATGGTGGCAATGGCATCAACATTGCTATGTAAGGCCCTTGACTTGAGACACATTCAAAAAAGCTCTTATGGACTGCTTTGACCATGACTTTGCTTTTTTGGGTCGTCTCACTAAGCTCCAATAGACTAGAACAGTGGATGAATATATTATAGCCTTTGAAGCCTTAGCTTTCCGCACTTCAGGTCTACAAGATGAGTTCTACACGGAATGTTTTATCAGTGGTCTTAAAGAGGCCATACAAGCCCACGTCCGACTACACCACCCTCCCTCATGGCTGTAGAATTGCAGGATAGCTCGTGAAGTAGAACATGTGTTAGCGGGCCAGTCCAATCGCCCAAATTTCACTGCCAAGGGTCCACCCCCACAAGCTCACAGCACTACCCAAACACTCAAAGTCCAAAAGGTGTCACCTGCAGAAATGGAAGAAAGAAGAAAGCAGGGATTATGTTACTATTGTGATGAAAAATACTCCCCGGGGCATAAATGCAAGGAGCCCAAATTTTTTCAAATTGATGCTAATGTTCACAGCTCATCGGAGGAAGCCCCACCACTTGAGGAACCAAAGGAGGAAGAAGAGGACAACTAGAAGGATAATGTACCTGAAGAACCAGTTATTTCGATTCATGCTTTGGAAAGGATTTCTTCACCTCAAACTCTCAAAATCAGAGGTTTTATTAAGCATCACCCTGTAGTTGTCTTGATTGATAGTGGAATTACACATAATTTTATCCATCAAAGGGTCGCGAAAGTAGTACATTGTTTTGTATGAGAAATTTCTAACTTCTAAGTCCAAATTGCTGATGGGGGAACAACGAAATGTGAAGGCCGCTGTGAAAATGTCAAACTTCAAATGGGGGATTATCAGTTAAACACCCACATGTTTTCCATACACATGGGAGGGTACGACATTGTCCTAGTTGCTGAATGGCTTCGCACACTTGGCCCAATCACAATAGATTTCCAGGAGTTATATATGAGCTTTAAGTAGAACAACCACACACATACCCTCCGTGGACTCCAGGCGGGAGCTCCCTCTATCATCAGCTCACATCAGATGGAAATATTGTTAAAAAAGAGCCATCATGGAGTTATAGCTCAATTTAATGCCATCCAGGCCTTCGAATCCAATTCTCTTCCGATTCATCCTAAGATGCAATAGATCTTAAATAACCATCTGCCAGTCTTTGACAAGCCTCATGAGCTTCCACCCTTGAGAGGGGAACATGATCATAGCATCACTTTTGTCCCAGGGGACCAACCACCAAATGTGTGCCCATATAGATATCCGTTCACCCAAAAGAATGAAATAGAAAAAATAATCAATGAACTTTTGGAAGCAGGTGTCATTCTTCCCAGCATTAGTCCTTATTCATCACCGATGGTCATGGTGCTCAAGAAAGATGGGGAATGGCGTATGTGTCCAGACTTTATGGCCCTCAATAAATTGATAGTCAAAGATAAATTTCCCATCCCAGTTGTTGATGATTTTCTGGATGAACTAAATGGGGCTCAATTTTTCACTAAGCTTGATCTTCGCTCAGGCTACCACCAAATTCGCATGAAAGAAGTCGACATTCCAAACACCGCTTTCAGAACTCATGAAGGCCATTATGAGTTCCTAGTCATGCCATTCGGTCATTGTAATTCCCCATCTATTTTTCAGAGCCTTGTGAACCACTTGCTCAAACCATATCTCAGAAAATGTGTCCTTGTTTTCTTAGATGACATGCTCATCTTCAGTCGCACTTGGGCTGCACATCTTCAGCATGTAGATCTGCTCTTGCAACTGCTCCGCGAGCATAAATTATTTGTTAAGATGTCCAAGTGTTCTTTTGGCATGGAAGAAGTTGAGTATTTGGGCCACATTGTGGGGCGTGAACGTGTCAGGGTGGAACCCAAAAAGATCCAGGCAATGAAAGATTGGCCTCAACCTAAGACCTTAAAGAGCTTGAGAGGATTTTTGGGTCTCACGGGCTACTATCGAAAATTTGTCCACAATTACGGTCACATTGTGAGGCCCCTCACTCAAATCTTAAAAAAAAATCATTCCTTTGGAATGATGAAGCACAACAGGCCTTTACAGCTCTAAAAAATGCCATGTGTTCTACCCAGTCTTAGCACTACTCAAGTTCACCAAATCATTTGTCATTGAATATGATGCTTTGGCTACAAGTATTAGGGAGGTCTTAATGCAGGAAGGTCGACCCTTGGCTTTCACAATCCAATAACTAAGTGGGAAGAATCTAGGACAATCTACCTATTAGAAGGAGATGATGGCCATCTTACATGTAGTAGATACCTGGCAACCTTACTTATTAGGGCGATGCTTTCAAATCCGCACAGACCATCAAAGCCTTAAATATTTTTTGAAGCAATGTCTATCCTCAGCACAAAAAGATATAAATGGCTCGCCAAAATGTTGGGATATGATTATAAGATAATTTACAAGAAAGGGTACGAAAATATTGTAGCATATGCATTATCTTGCCAATTTGAGGAGGAAAGTACCCCGCTCGCAATTTCCATTCCCATTCCAGAATGGATTGAAGAGGCTTGAAGGTAATGGTTTTCACATCCCTATCTCTCCCAACTCATTACTCAATTGTAGGCGGATCCAAATTCCACCAAGGGCTACTCGTGGTAGGATGAGATTCTTCGCTACAAGGACATATTCATAATATCACCAACATCCACCCTCAAAAGACGCATTTTGGTGGAGTTGCACTCATCCCCCACTATAGGACATTCAAGCTTTTAGAAGATGTATGCTCACACTTGAAGATCATTTTTTTGGACAGGCATGAAAAAGGACATTCTTACTATTGTAGTGCAATGGGATGTCTGTCAACACCACAAAGGAGAGACAGTCAAAGAACTAGGTACATTACAACCATTGCCCATCCCGACATCAATATGGATGGAGGTTTCTATGGATTTCATTATAGGTCTTCCAAAGTTAGGAAACAAGTCAGTCATCATGGTGGTTGTGGACAAGCTTTCTAAGTATGCTCATTTTTTCACCCTACCCCACCCTTTTACACTAACTTTGGTCGCTCAATCTTTCATGGATCAGATCTTCAAATTGCATGGCATGCCCACTTCCATTGTGTCTAATCGTGACTCAGTCTTCACTAGTAATTTTTGGCAGGAACTCTTCTGGCTATAAGGTACCTAACTAAAACTCAATACTTCCTATCATCCACAAACTGATGGTCAAACTGAAGCAATCAAAAAATGTCTGGAAACCTACCTAAGGTGTTTCACTTCAGAAAAGCAACATCTCTGGGTACAGTGGTTACCTCTAGCTAAATGGTTGTATAACACCAACTATCATGCCACCACCAAAATGACTCCATATGAAGCAGTTTATGGTCGACTCCCTCCTTCCCCTACTTCTTATATCAAGGGGTGCTCAAAGGTACAAGAAGTGGATCAACTCCTATAGAACCACACAACCATGCTCACCCATCTTAGGGAGAATCTTCATCAAGCTCAAAGCCGCATGAAGCAACAGGTAGATCAACATTCCTTAGAATGCCAATTTCAAGAAAGGGATTAGGTATTTTTGAGGCTACAACCATATAAGAAAACGTCACTGAAAGACAAGGGTTGTCAAAAACTATCTCAAAAATTCTACGGACCATATCAAGTACTTCAACGCATTGGAAAAGTGGCCTACAAGCTAGTTTTTCCACCCACTACAAAAATCCATCCAGTTTTCCATGTCTCATGCCTCAAGAAAGTGATTGGGAAAAATTGCAGAATTCAAACTAGCCTACCTAAAATGGATGAAGAAGGGTCAATCTGGCTCCAACTTGAACAGGTTCTGGACACAGGAGAATGGCACCTGCGTGGCCACGTGATCAAGGAAGTCCCCATCAAGTGGAAAGACATCTCTCCAGAAGATGCAACCTGGGAACCAACCACTATTCTTTAGCAGTTTCTACAGCTTCAACCTTGAGGACAAGGTTATTCTTATGGGGGAGGGCATGCTAGGGTCCCACCCTAACCCCTTGATTTATGTAATAGTATCGAGTCATAGTTATAGTTAAGTAAAGAGTCAATAAAGCCCATATTAATAATTTTAAGTGGTTAACCCGCATTTAATGACGGGACCACAATTAGTTGCAAATGGGCCATGGTATTAGATAGATGGTATTAATAAGAACCATGGTATTGCCCCATGGTATTGCATGTATGAATCCTATATAAAGGATAGAGACTCCCTGTGAGGAGCATGGTGTCTTATTTTGTAATCGAGCTCAACTCTATTGGAGGTTGCCCGTGTTGGATACCTATACCAATAGGTTTCATATTTCATGATTGGATATCAAAGGCCCAAATATGCTCTGCTTTGATAAATGCAAAGATCCCATATTTCCTTAGGAAGGCAATGTCTGTCTCAATTTTCATAAGAACTCAATTTTGATGGATGGTCCAACAGTCTAATCTGGATCATGCCATGTTTTCAATTTCATGTTGTAGAATAGAGAATGAAATCTGTCCAAACTG
>APFE030014368.1:0-26322 GCA_000404065.3 Pinus taeda | reverse complement strand
CAAAACCATAGGTGGGTCCGCCCAACCTAACATAGGGTCCAAAACCAAAATTTTCCAGGGCGCTGCCCCGAACCCCATGGAGTGGGGTTATGGGTACCCCTCAAACCCCCTGTTAACTATGTGGAAAGAATATAACACAACCCAACAACTACAACCCCCTTAGCTGTTGTACTAGCTGAAGTACTAGTATGTAGGTGCTAACCTACAAAAGGCTACAACCTTCTCTTTCTTCCAGGGACCATGTTTCATAAATTTTCAGACTGGATCCATGAATGAAAATAATCAAACATCAAATACATCTGTATCAACCAATCTCCTTTACTTCAATCAAAACCTGAATCAACCAATTACTTCTTTGAATGTTGTAACCCTAATACATAAACAGTAACCAAAAACCAATCCTGAACCCAGAACACTGTAGCAATAAACAAATGTAGCTAAAACATATTTCATGAGACGTATGCTACTTCAATATGTAGAACCTGTGTGCATACGCTTCTATATTAGGGCCAACCAGCGTATACTTGGTTTATACTTACTTAAACAGCATGTATACGCGCCTCTACTGTGCCGAACCTGCGTACATATCTATAAAAGATAATTTACCCTTTTCACTTATTTAGACATCAGTTATACCCAGATTATCATATTTATAGATCAAGTCATGCGCCAAATATAATAGATCAAAATTACACAAAGATACTACTATTCAAGCCTTAAGATCTTTACCCAACAATAGAACTTATCCTTCTTCTTGCGCTCAGGTTCCTCCTTGGTTCAGATCCAGCTGTGCACCATAACCCAATTCTAGATCTTGCTCTTCATAAGATATTCAATGTTTGAGTAAAATCACTTTTCCTAATGATCTCCTTCTCCTTTTATAGTCTTAGGCCTTACTCAATACCATGGTCCAAAACCACTTAGAACCAATACTATGGACCCAATACCTGGGTTCAACACATCGGACGAGATACCATGGACCAAAGCCATAGGTCCAAATACCAAGGACTAAATACCATGGACTAAAATAAGTTTTCCCACATGTATGCACTTTTCTGTGCATGAAAATGCGTGCACACGTATACGCACCTTCTGATCGTCGAACCCACGTGTATACGCGAGTTAATTAGGAGGAACCTGCATATATCTCTTTTCTTTTATTCTGAGAGCCTGAACTGTGATCTGTCATTTGAGTGAGTTGTCATCAAGGACAACACCTGTGTAATAGCGCCAAACCTGTGTCATAATGCCAACAGTTCATGGATTAAATGAATAAAAAACCAATGTTTACTCGATTAAATTGCAAGAAATAAACATAAATACTGGTTCTTACCATTCATTTTCACCGTCTCATTTTACCTTCTAATTTCTGGAGCAGGTTTTCCCAAAGCTCACCAGCTAATTGCGGAGGATTGAAGGGATCATTCCTTATGCAGTTTGTACTAGGTAGGATCTAATTCTGTTCTCTTTTATTTTATTTATCTCATGTTTTAGTCAATAACATTCTAGGGTTTTAAGGACCCCAGGGTTTCTCTTTCCAAATCAGGAATTTAAAATGGTACTCATATGGAGAGAATGAGAACATGAAGAGAAAGATGTCATAGAATTGAGTAATCTAGGAATAGTCGAGGCCCTAAGAAACTATGGTTTACTCTAGTATTTTAAGCTATCCAACCTGCGACAGCAGATGGATCTTCTACGATTTATTGTTCACTAATGGGATCCGACCAATCAAACATTTCACATTCAGGACAAAGAAATCCCTTTCACCATCGATGATATATACTTCCTAACCAAATTGTTGAGGTGAGGTGCCCCCATTTCACTAACAGGTCTTGCCCATGACAGTCTTTGTTTCCTTGTTTCACCCATTTTAAACTGGATTGTTAAATGTTTGTTTATGTATTTGTTTTATCATTTGTAGTCCATTGTCAAAAGTAGTTTTAGTCGATTTTTTTGTCAAAATATGAAGTGTCGTAAATTCTTCCTTCATTGAATAATCGATTGGTCTATTTTGTGCATCTGATTCATATTTTCGTTTAAGTGTCAAAAATCTTTGTTTCCTTAAAGTTGAAAGTGTTGTTTAGTATTCCTTTATATTTAAGTGAAATTTTCATAAATCAACATTTGTGTGAAAAGATGTTTTGAATCATTTGTTCATCCATTAAAAGGATCGAGTTATATTTGTCGTTAAACTTGTTAAAAGCATCAAATAGCGACAAAATTGTCCATCTAGACAAGACCAAGTTTCACCTTCGCTAGACTTGTTAAAACATCAAATAGCGATGGATTCACCCGAAGGGTGAAATTATACAACAAGCATATGTTATCCTCCTCAAGCTTGATAAAAATAAAGAGGTACTGGTTAGAAATGACTGGGGAAAATGGGAAAAATCTGGGAACACTTTACGGTAGCAAGTTGCTCTTGAACATGAGACTTTCACCTCATCATGATGACTATGTGGGTTGGGTCATTCAGCTTGATGGTTATCACACTGTTGGTCTATCATACTATCCATCACTTTTTTTTGGGTCAATGCTACCAATTCACTTCAGTGCCACCAATATGTTAAAGAGAAGTCATTCAATTCAAAACTTCATTCTTTACAATACAGTAAACCTTCATTTTCATGCTTTCCATTCTTGAACCTTGTGTCGTCAGTTGATATTTCATCTCCAAAATCATTTACCTCGTTTCATGTCGTTGATGTAGGATACATCAAGGCCCACTTGTGATGAGTTTCTTCTTGTCGACATCAACACATCATCCAAGAAGTTGACTTATAAACACCCCTTCAGTACCTTGAGACTTGCATACATCAATGGCAGGTTTCTCGCTTCCGGCGATGGTTGACATCATTGGCCTTCGATCGAAAGACTTCGTATGGTGTTTGACATCAAATCATTTATTCACGCCATGTGGAATGTACTGCAGTACCTTGAGGATCATTATCATTATCGGTGATTCCTCTCGCGTCTATTAACAACTTACATCATTGGTTGGTAATTAGACAATGTCTCTCCATGTTCGATTTCAGAACATCTATTCACATGGTTAGACTTGTACTTGAGTGAAAGATTGGATGAGATTGAAGACCCTGGATCTAGTTTCATCCATTCGGGCTGTGATATATTTTGAGGAGTATCATATCAAATGAACAATGGCCTTACATTCATGGTCATCCACTCATGGGTCTACATTTGTAGACGACTATATTTGTACATATAATTAAAGTTTATAAGTTGAGCATGGGTATGCCTTCCCTCAGCAAAATTGTGAAAAAAAATCAAAAAATCATTATATTTGTATTGTAACTAATGCAGGTCACCTTCCAGATCGAAACCTTCTCTCCAAGTGGTAAATCATCTCATTCGACATGTTTATTTTTGACTTCATGCTTTAGGGGGCATCTGTTACAGGAAAATTTGGGCACATCAACCCCAACTTCAAGATTTGTATTATTAGGGTCCATCAACCCCTAATTTAGTTGTTTTTGTTCCCTAATGAAGTTAACCTACATAATGCTTGCTTCCCAAGAGTTTCATGACACCATTCATCTAAAAAATGTCCCTAAAGAGATCATCGTTGGTGGCCTTCTATCTGGCTGCAATGAATGGCAGGCACTACACTATCTGGGTGCTATGCATAACACTTGGCCTTTGTATCACCTGCAATGAGTGAGATCCATCAAATTTTTCAAATGGATCCATTGGATTCCTCATCCAATGGATCCTTCTAGAGGCTTCTAGAAGGATTGGGCTCGCTTTTGGATGAGGAAGGAGATGAATGAACCTTAATCCATTATCCCGTCCTCCATGGAACCACTTCCCAATTATGGCAAAGCATTCATGAGGGCCATTAATGGCCTAAACTCCTCTTTTCAGCTATAAAAGGACCAAGCTCTCAAAGGCTAGTCTAGGTTGAGACTTCTTAAGCTAAGGAAATGTTGCTTGGATGATATTAGTAGAGAGAGTAATGTTATCATGTCAAATTGTTGTTTCCATGAAGAGAGAAGGGTTTGAAGTTAGAAGGATGACGCTGAATCGGACATGCATCTACATGGGTTGTAATCTTTCCTTCTATGAATAAATATTTCTATGATTTTTACCATTCATGTGTTATGTGATGTATATTGTACTTTTGGTTCTATAATATGTTTGGTTAACAGATTGATATGTAAGATTCGATGGTTTTCTATCTTGGCTTATATGCAGGTACCTTTCAAGCGAGTTATGTACGGAAGGGAGTGGCAAAAGCGGCTAAATGGAAGAGGGATCGAGTGAGAGATACAGGTTGGTACTTTTGATCCTATTTCTTTTATCTGTTAGCTATAGGAAAAGCAATGGAATTATTTTAAATGTTGTTCTAGACTTGCTACTAGGTCTAGGGGTTAATCGTTTGAAAAGACACAAAATTTTCCCGTAACAATGATGACGTGATTGTTGTGTTGTGTATCAACAGAGGTAAGGGATCTACCTACTTATGATGGGTTAAGTGAGGTAGATGCTTTCTTGAATAGGTTTGAAATGGAGGTGTTGGAACAACAACGTCTCGAAGCTTTGAAATGAGTATTGCATGCTATGTCCACAAGGTGGTGGGGCACGCACCAAGGAAGCTTTGAGGACCAACGCGAATGCAGGAGAATGATGCACATGCATTTTTGGAAGCCTCGGATGTTTCTACCAGACAAGTATGATGGATGGGATGGTCTGTGCCCACACCTAGCCAAGTGGGTGCACCTGTTCTATCATACCCTATATGTTATACCCATGAATTAGTATATAGAGATGGAGCTCTGCCATGGGACAAGTGAATGGGATACCTTGTGTGAAGGGTTCCTATTAACCTTCATGTTTGAGGATCGTTGGTGGGATATTGTTGATGATGTGCTACAAGTAGTAAAAGAAGCTACCTTTAAAACACCCTAGGAGCCAATAAAATTGATTCATCTTGAATGGGCAACTCAATTGAGTTTTGCGCTGGAGTGTTATAATGTAAAAACTGAAGAAGACAACGAGGATCCGCAAAAAGTTAACATTCCAGAAACTAAAGGCTATCGCGAGATTAAAGGGCCACTAATTGAATACCTTGACATAACCACGTTGGTAAAGACAAAGAAGGTGAACATTGGTACGGAAGCCTAACCCAAGTACACAACACCCGACAACTATTGGGATGATGCAACGATGGATAAGGTCACTGAGCTACTCCGTGAGTACTAGGAACTATTCCCAACCAACATCACAGGCTTAAAAGGAATCATTAGAGATTTAGGAATGATGAAGATCACATTAAAGCTCGATGCGAAGCTAGTTAAGCAGAGACCTTACCGCTTGAATCCAAAGTATAAGAAAAAGGTCTGCATCGAACTAGACAAGATGCTCGCCACTGGAATCATTGAGTTGGTGGAAGAATCTGATTGGGTAAACCCTATGGTGGTGTAGGAAAAGAATCAGAAGGACGAGATAAGAATATTCGTGGATCTCAAAAAGTTGAATGATACGTGTATGCAGGACCCATTCCCAACTCCATTCACAAATGAAGTATTGGAAAATGTTGGTGGGAAAGAAGCATATTCTTTTACTGATAGGTTCTTAGGGTACCAAAAGATCAAAATCACACTAGAAAATAGGAGCAAGACCACCTTCATGACTGAGTGGGGTTGCTTTCAATACACCATTATGCCGTTTGGGTTGAAGAACACGTTGTCCATCTTTTCGTGCATAGTTCTTGCAGCATTCAAGGAATATATCCACAAGCTCCTGGAGGTTTATCTAGATGATTGGACTGTATTTGGATTGGTTAAGCACCATGTAGTGAGCTTACGCTTGATGTTGGATACCTACTGATGACACCAAATTGCGCTGAACCTCAAGAAGTGTACATTCCTCGTTCCCTTTAGGAACTCGTTGGGACATGTGGTTTGAAAATAGGGACTGATGGTAGACCCCACAAAGATTGTGGTGATTCTGAATTTGGAAGCACTGTGAAGTGTCAAATAGTTGTGCGCTATCCTGAGGCATACGAGGTATTACTGGAAGTTCATCAAAATCTATGCCCATATCACCATGTTGATGGGGAAGCTGTTGAAAAAGGATGCCACATTATGCTGGAATGATGACTACATGAAGAGCCTGGATGTACTAAAAGAAAATTTGGCCTCTGCATCGATCCTGGTGTATAGCACTGGGAGCAGTACTAACACAGGAGGGTGGAGAGGGATTGGATAACCCTATCACATTCGCGAATCACAAGTTGTCTAAAGCAGAAAAGAAATATTCCACAACTAAATGTGAGGGATTGACTATGGTGTACATGCTCCAAAAATATCGGCACTATTTTCTAGGGGGACACTTCAAGATGTATACAAATCACTCTGCACTAAAATACTTGGTCAATAAGCCTGTGTTGGGGGCACGCATATGCAGGTGGCCCTTATTGTTCCAAGACTATGATTTTGAGGTCATTATGAAGCTGGGATGCCTGAATGTAGGACTGGATCACTTTTCGCGCATCGATATGGGAGAGGAACCTACTAGTTTGAAGGAAGGATTACCTATTGCACAGCGCTTTGTTGTGCACGTAGTGGATGGACACTTTGGAGACATAATGCACTTCCTCATGACTAGAACTCCACCAAAAGAATACTCCATCTAGCAGAAGAAGGAACTAGTGGTGCGTGCGACATATTTTTCTATCATCACGGGGCACCTATATAAGATGGGCAATGATGAGATACTGCAAAGGTATGTACTTGAATTTGAACACAATCATATCCTTGCGGACGCGCATGGGGGCACTGTGGGAGGACACTATGTAGGGTGAGAAACCCCGCAGAAGATCCTCTGTGTAGGGTTGTGGTGGCCAACCGTTCATCAATATTCAAAATCACATTGCAAGGCCTCTGATATATGTCAATGAACAGGTAAGCCGTCGCAGAGGGATGAGATTCCTTTGAATCTGCAAATGATGATGCAGCCCTTTGAAAAATGGGCGATCGACTTTGTAGGACCTATCAAACCTCAGGGAAAGATGGGCGTGAGATACATTATCACTGCAACAGAGTACCTAACTCATTGGGCAGAAGCACAACCGGTAAAAGATTGCACAGCCGCCACGACTATGAAGTTTTTGTTTGAACATGTATTGACACGATTTGGATGTCCAAAGATATTGATGAGCGATCGTGGTACAAATTTCCTGAATGAAACAATCAGCGCACTGACAGAAGAGTTTCAGGTGTATCATTAGAAAATCACACCATATCACCCCCAAGCCAATGGGACGGTAGAAGCATTTAACAAAATATTGGAGATCGCACTGACAAAAGTATGCAATGCGCAGCGGAGTGATTGGGACCTGCGGATACCTACAGTAATATGGGTTTATAGGACAACATGTAAGAAACTGATGGGACATACACCTTTCTGGTTGATCTATGGTGTGGAAGCTATCATGCCAATGGAGTATATTATGCCTAGTCTGCGCATAGCCACACTCATAGGTATGATGAACTGCAGAGCCCTGGAGGAGAGGCTCGTGTAGTTGAAAGAACTTGAAGAGGAATGGTTTTTGGCTGGCTTCCATCAACATGTACAAAAGAAGTGCGAAAACGCCTGGCATGATCACCATATTAAGTTTCCCACCTTCAAGGTAAATGATTTAGTGTTACTGTATGACAGTAAGTTTGATAAATTCCCAGGAAAGTTTAGAATGCATTGGATGGGACCATATGTTGTTAAGGAGGTCACAGATGGCGGCGTGGTGCAACTGGTAAAGCTAAATGGAGAACCATTCCCAGGTAAAGTGAATTGCAGTCGATTGAAGCCATACATGAGTGGCCTAGCTATCTAACTAGTCGACAGAAGCATAGTCTTCATGCTCCAAGTAGCTAGAAGAAGGCGCAGGACTATAAACTGATGCAGGGGAGTAGTTCCAACACTGCGGTCTTGGAACAACATGTACAGGAGATCTAGAAGGAAACCACTCAATGCGTTGCCGACCTTCCAGCCGTTCTAGCAGAGTTGGAGGGTCTCCGAACGAAGATCTCCACACTGATAGAGTGACTTGAGGGTGAATCACGATGTTTGTGTTGGGGGGTTATTGGGCATGGAATCCCCTAAGGCATGTTTTTAAGCCCAAGTTTTGACTAAGTCCATTGTAAAGATTCCGCGATTTGTGGGCGCGGAGCACAAAGTCATTATAGATTAATAGCGTTGTCTGCCCTTGTTTTTGTAATGTAATGTATGTTTGAAAAATATACCCATGGTTCGCAGACCATGGGATTGTATAAATAGAGCGAGGTTCTAAGTGTAGAATAACGAGGGAAAAATTAGTTGAAGGAGTCAATGAAGCATTAAGTTGAAGTGTAAGTCGTGTCTTCGGGTTGTACAGTAGGAGAAGGCTCTGCAGCTGAGTGCGCAGAGGCCTAGTAGTCCGCAGCTGAGTGTGCAGACCCCTGTAACTGTGTGCGCAGGGCAGGTCTAGTGTGTAACCATGGGAAGAATCAATAAAATAGAAGTTTTACCATATTTCTAAGTATATTTTCCTATTTTATGTATTATTGGATATGAATTGCAAGTCTACTATTTATTTACTATGCGAACTCATATGAATGTGTTGAATAAGTAAATATAATATAAGGCTTCTGTTTATGCAAAGATAACTAACAGTGAGAAGAGAATAAGTAAGATCTCGGGTGTGACTTAGGGAAATAGTGCAAATCTTTGCTACAGCAGCACGGAAGCCCCATAACCCTCGATTAGGGCTGCGCGAAGGCGAATATATTAGGGCACGAAGTCTAGGGAAGAGTGCGAAGAGACTCATAGTTGGACCAAATTAATTCCCTCATACATCTCAAGGGTGCAGAAACTTGGTTCCAGTGCCCCCCCATACTACTTCGAGTCAGACCTCAGTCTGCGCTCTGTGGACTGTTGCCGAAAGGGCTAGTAGTATAGGGATTTGTTTGGCTAATTAAATCTAAACTTGGGTCAAGTCCCAACAAGCCAACAGTGTCCCATATTGTGACAATGAAAGCATTTAACTTTCATCATGTCCTTCTTCTTGACTCCATGACAAGAATCTGATTTGGAATGGGAAAGATTACCTTTTCCCTTCCTTGGCTTAATCGCTAAGGCACATTTCTCTTCATCATCAGTCTTTGATGAATAGACATCCTTGGTGTTCCTCCCAATATCATCCTACATCAAATCCGACCATATTCGTTCCCAATCTTGTAGCTTCTCCGACCATTGATAGAGTCCTGATAACTATGCCAACTCTTTGGGAGTCAAAGAAGAGAAAAAATCACCATGTCCTCCTCGGAAACCATGATTCCAACACTTCCAAGTTCAACCCAACATTGAGTGAACTTGGCCAAGTACTTTGGAATCATCTAGCCTTTCTCCATCTTGATTTTACGAAGCTTATCCTTCAGTTCCAACTTCCTTTAATCATTGTTATTCTGATACAAGTCCACCAATGTTTTCCACATAGCATGTAGGGTTTCCTTTCCATGGAGACTCGAGACAATATGATCTCAAACTCCCTCAAGGATTATTTGCCTTGCCTTCACCACACACTTCTTCCACTCAACCAAGTTATGTGCATCAGTAGCTGCTAGCATAGGAATTGCTTGTTCAAAAACTTCCTTCAAGCCATTGTCCTCTAGCACAACCTCCATCATGTCCCTCCAGGCTATGAAATTTGAGCATCCTTACAAGGCATACTCAAGCCTCAACCCATGGAATGAAATCTTCCGATCCTAAAGTATGTATTACAAATTCCTTTCACCTGTAACCCATAAACTCAAAACTTCGAAATCCCCTCTAGTATATTGTTATTAGCTCCAATACCATGTAGAAAATCATGTAGATTCACAAGATAATGCAATTTTCTAAAGAAAGAGACAAGAATCTACTTCTACTCTTTACAACGGAAGCCCATAAACATCGAGAAAACAATAATCAATAGAGGAAGAGAATCAAAGGCATATAACACAATAAATATCTAGGGAAAGCCACAACTCAAAACCCCACTATCTATTTTATATTAATTCAGAATATCAAGATGAAATTACAATGCTTGTTCTCTCTCGAACAATCCCATCACTCAACACTTTCAATATCCAACTCATAAGTAAGCTCAAGTCCAAATATTACCCTCTTCACAAGCTCTCCAAGTTTCTATTCCAATGTGTAATTCCTATGGAAAATAGCTTGTATTTAAAGGGAAATAAAGCCTCTAAAAAATGTGCAATCCCTTAAGGATCAGTTCTTGAATGCATGCAATGTTAGTGCAACTTAGGAAAATCTAAAACAAATATCACAATGTCCCTCCACTCTACTCTCAACTGGGTCTTTCTCAGAATCGACATGCATGAGTCCATGATGAGTAAATATTCAATAAACTAGAGTAGCACTGCTTGAGTTCATTAGTGACACCACTAATTGTTAACTCACTATTAGTTCTCTCAATCAATTTGAGAAATAATTTAACTAAACTAGGTCATTAAACCGATTCTTCTATTTTACAACTTACAATTAACTCACATTGGACTCCTACAAAGTATGGAGAACATACACATGATGACAGAAAGACTTCCAACTCGAATTTCCTAAGTTAAGTAAGTTTAATAAACTTAATTTAACTATTTTAAGGTTCTATGAGAATAGAATTCGAATTTAATTTCCAGTGTAATTGAAGGAAAAATTAAACTGGACTCTCTTGTTTCCATTTCTCAACAAGATGATGGGAGGTATAGTGCCACCAACCTTGATACTGTTACATCTTAGAGGGAGTATGGTTCTCCTCTCACATTAAAATATGTCATGTATTTTATAGGTTTGAAGAAGAATTTGGTTTTAGTTTCCATGTTGGAGGATCGTGGCTATGATGTGAAATTTAGTAAGGGAAATTCTTTCCTTCGTCACATAGCCTCAAGATAGGTGACACAGATCATAGTTTGGGTGAAAAACCTTTACAAATTGGATGTAGAAGGCCACACTACTTTGAGCACAAAAGCGGAGAAGGTGCAAAGCCAAGACATCAGTGAGTTGTGGCATAGAAGATTGGGTCACTTGCACCATGGAGATTTGAAGATCATGCAATAAATTTCTATAGGACTTCCCAAGGGTACACTAGAGCAAAGGGACACATGTAAAGGGTGTACATTGGGTAAGTACACCAAAGCTTCCTTTCATGGTAAAGATAGTTGAGCAAGCGATCGTTGATTGAGTTCACGCATATGTGTGTGGACTATTATCAACAACCTCCATGGCCAAGCACATGTATTATGTAATACTTGTTGATTATTTTCCTTGTGCATGTTGGATTTTGTTGATGTAGGAGAAATATCAAACGTTTGCTAATTTTTTTGAATTTAAAGCACTTGTCGAGAAGGATACTGGAAAAAGAGTTAAAGTTCTCAGAAGCGATAACGGTTGAGAATATGTGTCGAAAGAACTCAAGAACTTATGTGCATCAAAAGGCATTCAACAAGAGTCAACAAGACCTCATAACCCATAGTAGAATGGGGTGGATGAAAGGAAGAAAATAAGTATTGTGGGAGCTGCATGGGTGATATTACATGATCAGGGCCTATCATTGTGCTTGTGGGCTGAAGCATGCAACACAACTATTTATTTGCACAATAAAAGACCTCGTCGAATAGAAGAAGATATTTCAGGTAAGGAACTAGAGGTGGCACACTTTAGGATCTTTAGTTCATCAATCTACTGTCATGTTACCAAGGATGCACAGAAAAATCTAGAGCCAACAACTGACTTGGGCATATTTGTGGGGTACACTGATACACCTCACAACTATTAGGTGTACCTACCATCCAATAGGATGAAAGTGGTTTGTAGAGATGTGAAGTTCGATGAAGAGAAGGCCATGAGATTTTCCCTTGAGAGGGAGCTTTCATTACATATGGATGAGGATCTTTTAGCTCCAAAGTAGGAACCTTAGGATGATGTGGAGCAACCACATGTAGAGGAGCAAAGAGTGGAAGCACCTACTCATGTAGAGACTTCTAGAGATGGAAGGAAGCACACCGGAGAGGTTGACATGTTGATGAATGACGCTAGAGAGAATGTAGGATCACCCACATCACAACACAGGTAGAGGAGGTCACCAGATCAATACACTGGCTATATGGCTTTGATGAGCGAGAGTGTAGAGGTTGAGCCATCCTCATTTGAGGAGGTAGCACAACAACTAGTATGGGTTGATGCCATGGTTGAGGAGTATGACTCCAGTACCAAAAACAATGTTTGAGAAGTGGTCCCAAGACCAACAGACAAGCAATGGTGAGTTCTAGATGGCTTTATAAAGTAAAACAAGAAAAATATGGGAGTGTGGAGGAAAACACGGCATTATTTGTGGCCCAAGGATTCTCTCAGGTGGATGGAATTGATTATGATGAGACCTTTTCTCCAGTAGTAAGGTACTTTTCAATCAGATTTGTTCTAGCACTGTCAACACAGATGTGATGGAATATACAACGTATGGATGTGAAGACAACATTCCTCAATAGTATGATTGAGGAAAACATGTATATTGAGCAACCGAAAGGATTTGAGACCTTCAAAAGAGAGTCACATGTGTGCAGAATCAAGCGAGAATTGTATGGACTCAAAAAATCACCTCGTGCTTGGTACACCACGATTCATAGCTATTTCCCTGAGTTGGGATTCACCAAAATTACAGTAGATGCAAAATTTTACCATATTGTGGTTGAAGGTAAATTGTTGATTATAGTATTATATGCTGATGATTTTATTCTAGCAGGTGATCTGATATGCAATTTCTCTAGCTAGCAATTTATCTGGAACATATAATGGGAGAACATGTGGATTGGCTTGGCTGCTGTAAACTCTGATGTAGGTAAAATGCTCTTCTCCAAAACAACTAACGACTGCTGGTAAATCAAAGGAGGCTTGGTAGGAAATCTTTGAAATGGGTTTATCAAAAATGGAATAATAAATGGGAACCATGAAGCCATTACAAATCTGATACAAGTGGTTTTTATAGGATGACTTCCACAACTTTCTGTGGTATATATGAATGGGCGAGGGATCCTGTGCAGTCCACCTCCAGCCAAGAACAGGGAATTCGGAATTGAAACATAAGGTATCTAGGATATATGCACTATAGTAGAATGGGGGAATTTTCCTTTCAGTGACCACAGTCTTATTTCTAAAGTCACGAACAGCTACTGCTAGTTTATCCGAAAGGATAGTGGCCAAGTCCATAATTATACTATTTACTGCTGCCTCCATAAGAGGAACCATTTCAATGGTAAAACTAGCAGAGTCGTGTAAACCCCATAACCTACACATCATTATACCTGCATAGCAATAAGGAGAAGCCAAAGAATCGACCGAGTACTTACCGGAAGATTTGTGCTTGTGCTTGTTAGGATTTTGCCTCCAATCCTTGATAGGTTCGGATTCAATCTCATTTTCGCTCGCAAACTTCTCCAGGAAGGCGCTGTTGTATATCTTTTCTGGCTCGGGAAAATGATACATTTGCCTTAAGTCTTCTGCCTTGAACGATCCGAAAATCCTCCCATCTCTTGTGCTAAAAGTTCTGTCCATGATGGGGATTTCTTCAATCGCCATCGCACAACGTCTGTATATGGGGGAATTTGCTCCCTGGTTGCTATCCTGTGAAGGAAAGAATCAGCCAAATCCTTGAGAGTGCAGTCCGACTTCCGTAATGAATCCGCGGTAGCTTCTACTACCGTCTTCTTTGGTTTCTCGGCCTCAATTAAGTCATAGGTGCCTTGCCAAGTTACTCTGGTGAGGCCTGTGCATGTTGTATCATATATGAGGCCTTTCTTCTTATTTGCAGTGGCTTGTCCTGTGACTGGTGGGTTGGAAGCGCCCGCAGTCTTCTTAGACTTCTTACCCATCATGGTCGAACTCCTGTCTATGAATGAATTCTGCACAGAGAGGCAATTGTGCGTAACACAGAGAGGCAGCGATAAAAACTTGCAATTGATAACAAATGAATAGATGCGCAGCAATATATTCAGCTTTTAAAATGGGCGCGGAGATAATCCATGAAAAGATTTTACGACATGAATCCATTAAATGGCCGTATAAAACCTGCCACCTTATAAATGCCCATTATATCATTATTCGGTCGAGAAATCTCCTTAAGCATGCAATGGACGTATTGGCGGCTGAGCAGAAGTGATTATGCCTTAAATATGAGTAAATTGAGCTTTCCAATCACTTTTACGGCTTTTTATTGAAAACCGTGCCTTATCGCATCGCATCGGGGGTTATGATAAGTCTGTCTTAACAATATGCATCGAGTGCCGCCAATCGCCGAATGCGATATCGCATCGGCGAAAGGCTTATGTGCATTGAGACTCAAATGAAGGGAACCCTCCGATCACCGAACGCCGATAGCTCATCGCATCGGGGGTAATGGTATGGGGTGTTTTTAAACGTGCATTGGATATCGCCGATCGCCGAATACGATATCGCATCGGCAGAAAGCCTTGTGCCATTTATATATGTGCCTTATGTCATTGCGATATGCGATCTTGCGATAAAATTTCCTTTGAAATAAGAAGCATTATCAAATACAAGAGCGGTTGGGACACCAAACCTGGTAATGATGAATTGATCTATGAATTCAATGATTGCTTCAGAATTTGTTGTCTTTAAAGGGATTTCCTCAACCCACTTAGTGAAATAGTCAGTAGCAGTAAGAATATACTTATGCTGCTTGGAAGAAGGTGGATTAATTTCTCCGATGATATCCAATCCCCATTGCTCAAAAGGTTGTTCAATGTTGACTGGTTGCAAAGGGAAAGCCGGTTTTCATTGTCTTCCACTAGAATTTTGGCAATTGAGGCATTTCCTTACATACTCGTGGGTATCTCTAAAAAGGGTTGGCCAATAATATCCAGCATGAATAATCTTCTGAGCTGTTGTGTCAGCTCCAAAATGTCCTCCTGCCGGTCCATCATCTAACTCCTGCAACACATTTTGGGCTTCAGTTTTCTCAAGGCATCTTAGTAAAATAGAATCATAATTCTTCTTAAAAACCACATCATTAATAATTGTAAAACTCTTTGCCTTTAATCTGATGGCCCTTTTGCTTTTGTAAGATAAATTTGGAGGAGCATAACCATTTTTTAAATAAAATATTAAATCTGCATATTGAGATTCGGAATCAGTGACACTTATCTTATTGATTTCTTCAGTTGGACCAGTATTGCTTGATTCGGGAATGTTGGAAGCTCCTGCCAATATCCTGTAAAAACCTTGGCCTCTAGCAATATTTGCTGGCCTAATTTCTAAGTCATACTCTTGAAGCGTTGTAACCCAATTCGCCCTTTTTTCACCCAGTTCTTTTTGTATTAATAATTGCCTAACAGCTGGGAAAGGAACTATTACTTTTGTGTGGGTTTTCAGAAGGAAGGGTCTATAATGTTTGACTTCTTTAAACATGGCAAAGGCTTGTTTTTCCACATCGGAGTAATTCAATTCGGCACCCTAAAGATTTGAGCTAAAAAATGAGATGGGTGCCTCCAAATTGTGATCATTTAGTTGCGTGAGTACTGCAGCGTATGAAGAATCGGATGCGATAGTATACAATGTGAAATGATTAGAGAAATTTGGAGTAATTAAGGAGGGGTCGTTGATTAAGGATTGCTTTATCAAATAAAAAGTTTCTTTTTCTACTAATCCCCACTTAAAGACTGCATTTTTCCTAATCATTGCCTGGAGGGGCAAAATAATGTGAGAAAATCTGGTACAAATCTTTTAACAAAATTAATCTGGCCAAGAAATGACTGCATCGATTTCTTATTGTGAGCGAATGGGATCTCAGAAATTTCTTTGATCCGATTAGGATCGATATAAATGTCATTCCGAGATACAATAAAACCCAGAAGTTTACCTTGATTAAGAGCAAAGAATGACTTTTTGGGGTTAAGATAAATTCCATACCTTTTACATCGTTGAAAGATCTGGTTCAAGTCATGTAAATGATTAGACTTCTGTTTAGAAAATACAGTTATATCGTCTAGGTAGACGACCACTGTTCGATTAATCAATCCCCTAAAAGCTGTATCCATAGCTCTTTCGAAAGTCGCTCCTGCATTTATAAGTCCAAAAGGCATCTTTTGATATGCATATGTTCCCCATTTTGTTCTAAATGTAGTTTTAAGCTGATCATCAGGATGAACCAAGACTTGGTTGTATCCTGAAAAACCATCTAGAAAGGACATCAAATCAGAACCTGCCACTGATTGAAGTATTTGCTCCATAGTAGGCAATGGGAAATTGTCTTTCAAGCTGCTCTGTTCAGATTCTTGAAATCAATACAAATTCGAATGTCGCCATTCTTCTTCCTAACAGGCACCATATTAGAAACCCAGTTAGAATGTCGGAGTGGAAAGATAATCTTGGCTTTAAGGAGTTTATTAAGCTCCGACTTAATCTGGCTTTCCAAATTTGGGTGTATTTTTCTTAACTTCTGCTGAATCGGTTTTTGATCTGGAAGCATTGGAATAGTATGCTGGATAATAGATGTGTCATAAGTCTTTAAGTCATCATATTTCCAAGCAAAAACATGTTTATTCTTCCTTAACAGTTTAACAAATGCTTCTTTCTCTTCTACAGAAAGTCCTAATCCTAAATTCACATTCTGAGGAGCTTGCTCAGTACCCAAATTTACCAACTCAAACCTTAGGGTAGAGATTTGGATCATATTAGTTACAGGTTTAAACCTGTCTTTTATATCATAAATATCTTCTAGTTTTACCACAGGCTTAGGAATTGCATTTTCTTGAGGTGTTTCCTTTGTTTGGGAGTCATGCTCATCCTCTTCAATGATTTGGTTGTCATAAGACTTGTCAGAAGTTAAGAATTGTAAAATATCATCATCATGATTAAATACTCTCCAATTAGTGACATTATCAGGAATTGAAGGCCTAAAAATAAATTCTACGGAAAATTTATCAGGGCTGTAGTCTTCAGAAGGTAGGAGCCTCGAGGCTACATTGGCTAGTAGGTCGGCAGCCGAATTCTGGGACCAAGGAATGGAGGAAATATTAAATGCTAAAAAATGTGATGTAAGGTCTTGCACTAGCGATTGGTAATGCTTAAGATGATTAGAAAGGCAATGAATTGCATTTCTAACCTATTTAACAATAATTTCATAATCGCCGAATACTTTTAGATATTCCACTTTAAGGCCGATCGCTTTATATAAACCCTGAACTAGGGCTTCATATTCGGCTGTGTTGTTAGTGCATTCGAATTCTAATCTGCAAGACAGCATTGTCTTTTCCCCATGTGGACTAACCAAGATGCATCCTGCTCCCGAGCCTGCACTAGACTTGGAGCCATCAAAATACAAAGACCAAAATAAAGGAGTATTATCAGTCATATTTACAGTTTTCTTATCACCATTGAAACATCTAGACTTATCTACTTGTGAAAAAATTTCAATCTGAGATGTAAAATGATTAACTGAGAAAGGGGGGGTTGGGCAACAAAGTTGCCAAAGAATGACTCTGATGAATAATTACCCAAAATGTTGTTGTTGAAATCTACGGGATGGTTTTCTTGTTCAAAATCGGTAGCTGTATGGGTCATATGTTTTTCTCGGTCAATCTTTATTTGATTTGGCTTACCTTTATAAGGAAGCCACATGTGTGACCAATCAGTAGAAATATACCCATGCAATTTTTCGGACCAATCTCTACTCAAAATCAAACCATAAAACTCAGGTATATCAGCTATTAGAATGTCAATCCTTTGTACTATTCTGGGATCATCAGACAACCTGATAGTTACGGAATTAATTTTTCCGAAAACCTGAACTTTAGTCCTGTCTAATTGTAAAATATGGATGGAAGACTTCTGGGGCTCTATGTTCAATTTGGACAAACTGAAGCTGGCATTATGTTAGATGATTCCCCTTAGTCAATTAAACAGTTGTGCAGGTTTCTGTTATAGATTTCACAAGTCAGAAGGAAAGGTGGAGTATGAGAACTTGACCTGTCTCTGATTAGAACTGAATCGATAGCTTCAACCATACCTGGAGGGGATTGGCCTGAATCATTAGCAGCTTTTGAACTAGGAAGTGGAGTAGAGGGAACAGCATTCAATTCTTTAAGAAGTAATTTTTGCTGATGCTTTAGCTTGCTAAGTTCAAACATAGTTATGTTTGCCTTAGTTTTCTTCATGTCATCAACAATGTTGTATTCCATCGAATCGGATACCACTAATGTCTTAGATGCTGAAGGGGAATTAGAAGTTGAAGGCTGGTTTTGGGGCACTACTGCAGGTGATTTCTTTGGAGATACTTTTTCCTTTGTTGTAGCAGCACCTACACTCCTTTTCTTTGAATTCGTCTGGGCAGGTTCAGAAGTACTTTTACTTCTGGTGGTGACTGGGAAGGCTTCTTCTTCATTATCGGTATCAGAATTGGGTAGTATAAAATCCCACCTTCCATGACACTCAGCTACTTCTTCTTCATCGTCAATCGGTGGGGTTGCCTCTTCTTCTTCCTCCTCTTGGTCTGAATCTGCATTAGATATGACATTTGGTGGCTTTGTTTCAGTTTTCTTATAAGTCCTAAATGGTCTTTTGTTTGAAGTTTCGGCCACCTGTTTCTTTATGTCAATCATTTCGTTAGACAAAGTTTTCAGGACTTTTTGCAATCCCTCCATGTCATATGGGTCTTTCGGGCTTTTCTTCTTGGAGTCTTTTTTAAAAGAAACTTTTTTAGCTTTTTCTGTTTCCAAGGCAGCTTTCTTTTCTAAGGAATTGATGCGTTTTTCCACATCAAGTGCTTCTTTCATATTTTCTGCTAAGGTAGGTTTCCCTTCCCTATCTACAAAAATAGCTATATTGGCAGGTAGGACAGTGATATACCATTCGCTTCGGATTTGTTCACTTGGTTTGGAAGCTGTAGGGATTTTGTTGAGGAGTTTATTGAAGCGAGCATTAAATTCCTTAATTGGTTCCCTATGCTCTATTCTTATGTTGGAGAGATCGTTTATTAAAGTTGCCAAAGACCTATCATCTCCATACTTAGTAAGAAACTGCTCTTGGCAGGTATCCCAACTGGTAATGGAACCAGATGGTAAAGAGAAATACCAGGATCCTGCTGATCCTTGCAAAGTATAAGGGAAGAGTATCACAACAACATCTTCTTGTGTTACCCCTTTCAAGTTGACCGAAAACATGAAATTATTAATGTGTTCTTCGGCCTGGGTTCCATCATCTGGATTAAAGTTGGGGAGCCATTTTTCAGGAGCATCTGGTAAAGGATGCAATGGTGCAGGCATATTGACTGCACCAGGTCTGGTCCATGGATCTACCATTGTAATAGTACCGGTGGTTGATACTACTATTGGGATTCCAGATGTATGGGAAGTAGATAATATTGAGGAGTGAGCAGATTGAGATGTTGAGGCTTCTGTTCCCTGGTGGACAACAATATCTAATGGAGGAGTGGGTGGTTGACTTTGCAGATGGGGAGATGATATGGATGATGTGGATGAAAGCTCTCCACTATCAGATCCTTCAGTATTTTTCTTGGCCCTTTTCCTTTCAGGTAAAGGGAACTCAATGGGTTCGATACCAAGCTTTCCACTTTGAAGTCTGGTGAGTGGATGAGAAAGATTGAACTGCGAAGTCGCACTGCTTTATGATACCTCAGATCTTTGTGGCAAAATCGAGAAGGTTTGAAGTTTGTGGATAAGAGACTGGACTTCAGGGGATTCAAGACTCAATTGTTCTGAAGTATGATGGGTGTGAGCAGTGGTAGTTGATTCCTCTTCTTCTTGATTGTGTACTAGAGAAATAGCATGCGATCGAGAATAACGAGGAGAGTTGGATGGAGAATTACTCTTAGAATGGCTTGCAGATTTAGGTTTGCTTGCCATTCACAGTCAGGGTCCTCCATCTAGTGCCAAGAATGTTGATGCCTCGAAAATCACTGCAACAACATTGGGGAAACCACCCGGTCCGGACCTTAGTGCAGCTCCTTTTCCATTTGGGGTAGTGGCTCCGGCTGGGGATAATGGGACCAGTTTCCCAGAAATAGATAAATGGGATGAGTGAAGGATTTATAGATCACACTAGCGATGAGCGAAAGGCTAAAACTATTGACATACACATGATTTAAAAGCAAAGGCACATCCCTAAACACCCAATAGTGGAATGGATGAGATCTGATGTTATAGCGCATGCATATAATCAATGATAGCAAGAATAATCACATAACAATTCATATAAACAGAATGACTTCAGACATAGATAGAAATACCATATGAGCTGCGGGAAACTCCCAGATATCAATCGTTATGCGCAGTTCTTCCTTTAACGCAAAAAAATTCTTCAATCAACGACAATAGTGCACAATTGTATAAAGAAACTTTCTCATTAAAATAAGAACAATAGGTCGAGTTTCATAAAAGAATATGGGCTGAAGCACAGTAGTGCAAACTTCAGTCTGTTAAGTCTCTTACAAAATTTTACGACCCTTTCTAAAAACATGAAAGGGTCTATAAATACAATACTAATCTAAATATCTATTAAACAGAAATGCTACTAAACTTATATCAATAACTTTTGCTCCTATTTTGTCTAGCGATCTGGTGAACTGGAAGGTGATTCATTGAGTCGGTTGCTTTCCTTTGAATCTGAGCTGATTAATTGCAAGCATTGGCTCAATTTACGGAGGTTTGTTGAGGCGCGAACTGAGTTGGGCAGCATAAGTGGCATCTTGAAATTCGGGAATCATACACTCGATGGCATCTGTTAAACACTTCAGGGCGGCTCTTTGTGTATGTGGTTTAACTAGGAAGTGCCAATATGCTTCCATGTTTAAACTATTAATCCCGACGATTAATCTTCCTCTTTCTTCTAACTCAGGATAACATGATTGTTCCAATGCATTTTTTGTTGTAATCTTTCCTGGTGTACACTGGGAAATCATATTTGCTAAGTAGAGAGTGTTGTTAACTAAATCAACTAAATTGCTAGAACTTGATCTACATCTTGAAGCTACTCTCTTTTCTTTTAACACCTGAGTGTGCCATTCTGTGAAAAGTATATCTTTATGAACTTCAAGTATCCTGGGCAAATTGGTTGTTTTTCTCGAATTCGAATCTTGCCATTCAAGATGTGCAGTAATAGCCTCATCGGCTTGGTTTAAATCATCCCTAGCTTTCTCTACCTGCTCATTTATGGATGTAGTTAATTCGCATAGTGGCTCCGCTTGAGCAATCTGTTGACATAAGAGTTTAATTTGAGATATTAGCGCATTGTTTATCAATGATGCTTCTTTTCTGAACTCTGTCACCTGCAAAGCTCCTTTTATCTTTTCTAGCTGCGATGTCATTTGAGCGATTTGTTCATCCTTGGTTTTCACCATTTGCTCGTTCGCTATTTTCAATTTTTCCAATGCCTCTGTTAATTCATTTTGTTTCTGGATCGCATTCTGGTCGATCCTTTGCTTCTCCGCCTCCAATTGTTGGGCCAACTGATTATTCATTTGATGTTGTGCCAACAACTATTCTTCTGCTTGCACTGCCCTCTGCTGTTGTGTTGCTAACTGCTCCTCTGCTTGCGCTGCCCTCTGCTTTGTCTCGGCCAATTCTGTCTGTAATGTGGAGATTTCTTGATCCTTGTTCTTTAATAAGAGGCTCACCTCCTATGCTTTGTCAATTATTGCTGCCGAATAGGCTCCAGCATACTGTGAAAATTTAGTTAGATCATCGGAGGGGTCCTGTTTCTCCTTCCATACTACATTACCCGTGACCGTTTGCTCAGGAAAGATAGAAGGTTGATCAACCCTTCGTCTTTTCCTTGATCGCTTTACCACTGCTCTATGCCTCGGGCTGTAGAAAACATCCAATGGAGGAATATCTTCTACTTGTAGAATGATTTGATCGTTGGGATCTTTCAGAATTATCTCAATGTCTTTAGATTTAGGTGGGCCGCTGGTTCCACTTAGAACCTGAGATGAAGTATCATCTTGCATATCACTGGTCTTAGGAGTGTCTGTACTTTTTGAGCCTTTTCCTCCACTGATTATAGAATCAAACTACTGCCATTCTTGGAGCAATTTGGGGTCTGTAGTAGTATCTACGTTGTCGTCAGTGGTGGTCTGTTGCCTTTTCTCAGTTGGAGGCTCCTTCTGTACTTTTTCCTGTTTTTTCTTCTGTTGCTCTGCCTGTTCCCTTCGCTGTTTATCCTCATGCTCTTTCTTTAACCATTCTTCCTGTTCCTTCTTCTGCTTTTCCTCTTGGTCTTTCCTTTGTTGTTCCTACTGCTCCTTATTATTATCTTTTGTTATAGCAGGAGGTTCCTTTGTCTGTTGCTAACCAGGCTCGCTTGATGATGCCGTTGGGGTTGTTGCTAATAAATCTAGAGGCAGAGTTTGCAACCTCTGCTCTCTAAGTTTATTAAACTCAGTTAACCCTTCATCATTGTATTTCATCTTAGCGAGCTCTTTAGCTTGACCAATTGTTTCAATCGAAGTGAATAGATCATCGAACATGTCTTCTTGATGTTCAAACGTTGTTAATTTGGCATGTTCTAACGCGGCGTGGGCAACTAGCTTTGGATCAAATGCCCTGTTCGGGATTGTAGCCAGAGCTAAAGATTGAATCTTTGTGGCCTCCTTCTCCACATGTTTGAGATCATGCAGGGTAAAGACACCACACCTTAAGGGAAAAGTAGGCCAGCCTCTTTCCTTTTCCTTTTTGAGAGTCTGTGTAGTACTCTCAGCCGTGATCTGATATGCAATTTCTCTAGCTAGCAATTTATCTGGAACATATAAAGGGAGAACATGTGGATTGGCTTGGCTTCCGTAAACTCTGATGTAGGTAAAATGCTCTTCTCCAAACCAACTAGCGACTGCTGGTAAATCAAAGGAGGCTTGGTAGGAAATATTTGAAATGGTTTTATCAAAAATGGGATAATAAATGGGAACCATGAAGCCATTACAAATCTGATACAAGTGGTTTTTATAGGACGACTTCCACAACTTTTGGTGGTATATATGAATGGGCGAAGGGTCCTGTGCAGTCCACCTCCAGCCAAGAACAGGGAATTCGGAATTGAAACATAAGGTATCTAGGATATATGCACTATATTAGAATGGGGGAATTTTCCTTTCAGTGACCACAGTCTTATTTCTAAAGTCACGAACAACTACTGCTAGTTTATCCGAAAGGATAGTGGCCCAGTCCATAATTATACTATTTACTGCTGCCTCCATAAGAGGAACCATTTCAATGGTAAAACTAGCAGATTCGTGTAAACCCCATAACCTACACATCATTATACCCGTATAGCAATAAGGAGAAGCCAAAGAATCGACCGAGTACTTACCGGAAGATTCGTGCTTGTGCTTGTTAGGATTTTGCCTCCAATCCTTGATAGGTTCAGATTCAATCTCATTTTCACTCGCAAACTTCTCCAGGAAGGCGTTGTTGTATATCTTTTCTGGCTCGGGAAAATGATACATTTGCCTTGAGTCTTCTGCCTTGAACGATCCGAAAATCCTCCCATCTCTTGTGCTAAAAGTTATGTCCATGATGGGGATTTCTTCAATCGCCCATCGCACAACGTCTGTATATGGGAGAATTTGCTCCCTGGCTGCTATCCTGTGAAGGAAAGAATCAGCCAAATCCTTGAGAGTGCAGTCTGACTTCCGTAATGAATCCGCGGTAGCTTCTGCTACCGTCTTCTTTGGTTTCTCGATCTCAATTAAGTCATAGGTGCCTTGCCAAGTTACTCTGGTGAGGCCTGTGCATGTTGTATCAGATATGAGGCCTTTCTTCTTATTTGCAGCGGCTTGTCCTGCGACTGGTGGGTTGGAAGCGCCCGCAGTCTTCTTAGACTTCTTACCCATCATGGTCGAACTCCTGTCTATGAATGAATTCTGCACAGAGAGGCAATTGTGCGTAACACAGAGAGACAGCGATAAAAACTTGCAATTGATAACAAATGAATAGATGCGCAGCAATATATTCAGCTTTTAAAACGGGCGCGGAGATAATCCATGGAAATATTTTACGACATGAATCCATTAAATGGCCGTATAAAACTTGCCACCTTATAAATGCCCATTATATCATTATTCGATCGAGAAATCTCCTTAAGCATGCAATGGACGTATTGGCGGCTGAGCGGAAGGGATTATGCCTTAAATATGAGTAAATTGAGCTTTCCAATCACTTTAATGGATTTTTATTGAAAATCGTGCCTTATCGCATCGCATCGGGGGTTATGATAAGTCTGCCTTAACAATATGCATCGAGTGCCGTCGATCGCCGAATGTGATATCGCATCGGCGAAAGGCTTATGTGCATTGAGACTCAAAGGAAGGGAACCCGCCGATCGCCGAACGCCGATAGCTCATCGCATCGGGGGTAATGATATGGGGCGTTTTTAAACGTGCATTGGATATCACCGATCGCCAAATGCGATATCGCATCAGCGGAAAGCCTTGTGCCATTTATATATGTGCCTTATGTCATTGCGATATGCGATCTTGCGATAGAATTGCCTGAGAAATAAGAAGCATTATCAAATACAAGAGCTGTTGGGACACCAAACCTGGTAATGATGAATTGATCTATGAATTCAATGATTGCTTCAGAATTTGCTGTCTTCAAAGGGATTGCCTCAACCCACTTAGTGAAATAGTCGGTAGCAGTAAGAATATACTTATGCTTCTTGGAAGAAGGTGGATTAATTTCTCCGATGATTTCCAATCCCCATTGCTCAAAAGGTTGTTCAATGTTGACTGGTTGCAAAGGGAAAGCCGGTTTTCATTGTCTTCCACTAGAAGTTTGGCAACTGAGGCATTTCCTTACATACTCGTGGGTATCTGTAAAAAGGGTTGGCAAATAATATCCAGCATGAATAATCTTGTGCGATATTGTGTCAGCTCCAAAATGTCCTCCTGCCGGTCCATCATGTAACTCCTGCAACACCTTTTGGGCTTCAGTTTTCTCAAGGCATCTTAGTAAAATAGAATCATAATTCTTCTTAAAAACCACATCATTAATAAATGTAAAACTCTTTGCCTTTAATCTGATGGCCCTTTTGCTTTTGTAAGATAAATTTGGAGGAGCATAACCATTTTTTAAATAAAATATTAAATCTGCATATTGAGATTCGGAATCAGTGACACTTATCTTATTGATTTCTTCAGTTGGACCAGTATCGCTTGATTCGGGAATGTTGGAAGCTCCTACCAATATCCTGCAAAAACCTTGGCCTCTAACAATATTTGCTGGCCTAATTTCTAAATCATACTCTTGAAGCGCTGTGACCCAATTCGCCCTTTTTTCACCCAGTTCTTTTTGTATTAATAATTGCCTAACAGCTGGGAAAGGAACTATTACTTTTGTGTGGGTTTTCAGAAGGAAGGGTCTATAATGTTTCACTTCTTTAAACACATCAAAGGCTTGTTTTTCCACATCGGAGTAATTCAATTCAGCACCCTAAAGATTTGAGCTAAAAAATGAGATGGGTGCCTCCAAATTGTGATGATTTAGTTGCGTGAGTACTGCAGCGTATGAAGAATCGGATGCGATAGTATACAATGTGAAATGATTAGAGAAATTTGGAGTAATTAAGGAGGGGGCGTTGATTATGGATTGCTTTATCAAATCAAAAGTTTCTTTTTCTACTAATCCCCACTTAAAGACTGCATTTTTCCTAATCATTGCCTGGAGGGGCAAAATAATGTGAGAAAATCTAGTACAAATCTTTTAACAAAATTAATCTGGCCAAGAAATGACTGCATCGATTTCTTATTGTGAGGGAATGGGATCTCAGAAATTTCTTTGATCCGATCAGGATCGATATAAATGTCATTCTGAGATACAATAAAACCCAGAAGTTTACCTTGATCAAGAGCAAAGAATGACTTTTTGGGGTTAAGAGAAATTCCATACCTTTTACATCATTGAAAGATCTGGTTCAAGTCATGTAAATGATTACACCTCTGTTTAGAAAATACAGTTATATCGTCTAGGTAGACGACCACTGTTCGATTAATCAATCCCCTAAAAGCTGTATCCATAGCTCTTTGCAAAGTCGCTCCTGCATTTATAAGTCCAAAAGGCATCTTTTGATATGCATATGTTCCCCATTTTGTTCTAAATGTAGTTTTAAGCTGGTCATCAGGATGAACCAAGACTTGGTTGTATCCTGAAAAACCATCTAGAAAGGACGTCAAATCAGAACCTGCCACTGATTGAAGTATTTGCTCCATAGTAGGCAATGGGAAATTGTCTTTCAAGCTGCTCTGTT